>PITA01009958.1:59424-74502 GCA_004023965.1 Spilogale gracilis
GACCGGGGGGCCGCCCTGGGGACACACAGACCGGGGGCCGCCCTGGGGACACACAGACCGGGGGCCGCCCTAGGGACACACAGACCTGGGGCTGACCTTGACATGGGGCTACCCCACTTGGTCGGTTGAAAAGCTGCTGGGTATCTCAGAGTGCTAGTCAATCATGCCGACAGGAGATGGAGTGGCTGTTTTCTTGGATGGGCCCAGGCCATCCAATAGCTTTTCTCCTCTGCCCTCCACCTGGGGCTGTCACCAACGCAGGGCAACCCATAAGCACAGCTGAAACTGACCTCCCTTGCCTTTGAAGATGTTAACAAGAACAGATTGGGAGATAAACCGTAAGACATTCTTAACTATAGGAAATGGGGTTGCTGGAGGGGAGGTAGGCAGGGGGATGGGGAACTGGATGGTGGGTATTAAAGACAGCACTTGATGGGATGAGCACTGGGTGTTATAGGCAACTGATGAATCACTAAATTCTACCTCTGAAACAAATAATACCCTATCTGCTAATTAAATAGAATTCAATTTTAAAAAGTTGAAAAAAACAAAACAAAGCCAAACAAATTCTGACTCTTCAAATGATCTACTTATTAATTGGCATGAGAAGGATTCCAAACATAATTTAAACTCAAAAATTGTCTAAAATATTTTTAGCTAAAAAGTTTTAGCTAAAACTAATTTTTAGCTAATGAGAATCTTCTCCCTCATCAGCACCTTTAGACAGTATCAGGATTAGATTCTGATATTGACATAGCCAATGTTCTTTCCACAGTTTGTTAAAGGTTTTCAATCAGAAATCATAGATATGTTAGGTAATAAAAACGTTGGCTGGCAGATCACTTGACTGTATAAATATATAGTCAACATTTAGCCATATACATATATATATGTAGGAGGCATCATTTTCTTCCTTTCCATACATTGTGAAATAATAAGTAGTGGTATTAAAAATCTTGAACTGTCAAGGACCCCAAGTTCTGTCAAAATCAAATATGAGACTCTCTTTTGTATGTCTGCCCATCTCAACCGTTTGCTCTCCTTATAGAGAAAAATGATGTCTAAAGCCAGTTTCCTCTTATTTTTTGTATCCCACTTCCCCTTTGCTTTTTCTCTGCCTTGGAAACTTGAAAGATTCATTTATTCATCCAGAAATTATTAATTTGCTATTCAAATACTTTAGGACTATTTACGTCAGACAAAGCCAAAACTGTTTACATAAGAAAAAAGAGAGAAACATTATTAAACAATGTTTCTTTTTATGGACTTTAGAAAGTATATTTAAGAACTTCCAGGGAGGAGGAGTTAAGATGGCAGAGGACTAGGGGCACCCTAGGCTTGCATCATCCCTCAAACACACCTAGATAAATACCACATCATTGTGAACACCCAAGAAATTGATCTGAGGACTGAGAGAGCACACTGCATATCCAGAGACAGTAAAACTGACACATTATGGAAGGTAGTTGCTACGGAGAGTTAGTCTAGGGCAGAAAAGAACTGCAGGTGCTGTGGACGGGAGGGAGCCCTGATCAAGGGGAGAAGAGCGAGCGAATGAGAGAGACAGAAAGCAGGAGCAGGGGATTGCACAAGAGAACTTTCCCGGAAAAACCACTGACTGGGAAAAGGGGAGGGGCTGAATACTCCAGTTTTTATAAGAAGCAGAACTCAAAGTCTGAAGTTACAGAAGTCTAGGCCATCACCAGGGTCCTGCCTGGCAGGCTTAGTGTTTCTGTGGAGAAGAGGGGAGAGGCCAGGGAGCAGGCAGCGTGGTCTGAGGATCCCCTGGGTCCCACTGGGAGAAACAGTTCCCCTTCCTGGAGTGCATTTGAGAGGTGTAGCATGGCCAGGGACAGTAGAGCAATGTGCCGCCCCAGGCACTAGTACAGGAGCAGAGACACCTGCGGAGCAGACCTTGGTTTTTGCTCTGCTTTACCACAGACTCCAAATCACCATGCAGTCACGCGACTGCCTTTCTAGGACAAACCAGCACCTGCCACAGAGTGGGAAGACCCCCCCCCCAAGAGGGTCAGCATGGGGACTTCACCTTGTATGTCCCTGAAATTTGCAGTTTTGAAACTCAGCCTTGTGCCTGAGATAAAATACAGGAGTACTGTGCTCCTGGCACACAGATAGCTCGGATACAGACAGGATGAAGGCGGGGATATGACGGAAGCCAAGGACACAAGAGGGGAGATTGTTCACTCTTCTATAAAGGCTTCCTGATAAGTGGTTAAGTGCACATTCTCAGATCTGGAAATGAAGGAGCAGGGCAATGCCCCCCCCGCCCCCCCCACCCCCCCGCCGCCACTCATGAGCCCTGACCTCCCTCAGTGAGCAGCATAGCACCCCTACTGGAGGCTTGCCCTGCTTACACCAAGCCCCACCCTCCTGCAGCCTGCGGATGCATGTCCACTGGGGCAAGCACAAGTAGGTTCAGCACAGCAGGCTGCTGCCCAGGAGACCAGCCCAGATCCCTTGCATGCACCAAGTCTATGGTCACGAAGCACTGCAAAGCTTTAGCTTTAAGGGACATAGGATCTAGCTTCTTTTAACAAACAGACCAAACACACCTAAAAAAACTTGCCACACAGTGGACAAAGTCCAAACACCAAACAAAGTCCTTGCAGGTAAGGAGAAACTCTGCAGAGGATTGACCTGATGGAAAGAACAGCCACAACACAACAGCAGAGTGCACATTCTGAAACACCTCCTGAAGCACCAGGCCCAAGACAGTATGGGACCTCTTCTAAATATGACCATTGCTATCAGAAGCAGGAATATAACAGGCTTTCCCAAAACTACACAAGAAACAGTGACCTAGACAAATGACAAAACAGAGGAATTCATTTAAAAAAAAAAAGGTCACAGCCAAGAATCTAATCAAAACAGATATAAGTAAAATGCTTGAACCAGAATTTAAAAAAACAATTGTAAGGATACCAGCTGGGCTTGAGAAAAGCATAGGAGACACTAGAGAATCCCTTAATGCAGAGATAAAAGAACCAAAAACTAGTCAGGCCAAAATTAAAAATGCTAAAACTGAGAAGCAAAACTGACTGGAGGCAACGACAATAAGGATGGATCAAGCATAGGAAAAAAATCAGTGATATAAAAGATATAAAAGATAAAATTATGGAAAAAAAGAGAAGTTGAAAAGAAGAGAGAAAGAAAAATAGTGGATGATGAAAGTGGACTGAGAAAACTCAGCGACTTCTTAAAGCATAGTAACATTGGTATCATATGAGTCCCAGAAGAAGAAGAAAGGAAAAGGAGGCAGGAGCAAATTATAGCTGAAAACTTCCCCAGTGTGGGGAAGGAAACAGACATCAAAATCCAAGAGACATAGAGAACTTCCATCAAAATCAACAAAAGTTGGCCCACACCAAGACATATTGTCAAATTCACAAAATACACAGATAAGAAAAGAATCCTGAAAGAAGCTGGGAGGGAAAGTCCTTAACCTACAAGGGGAAAATATCATATTCACAGAAGATCTGTCCACAGAAACTTAGCAGGCCAGAAGACAGTGGCACGTGCTGAATGGGGAAAATATGCAGCCAAGAATATGTTATCTATCAAGGCTGTCATTTAGAATAAGAGAGATAAAGAGTTTCCCAGACAAACAAAAACTGAAAGAGTTGGTGACCACTAAACCAGCCCTGCAAGAAATATTAAAGCAGACTTTTTGAGTGGAAAAGAAAGACCAAAAGCAACAAAGACTAGAAAAGAACAGAGAACATCAACAGAAACACCAACTTTATAGATAACACAAAGGCACTAAATTCATAAATTTCAATAATCACTCTAAATGTAGATAGACTAAATGCTCCAATAAAAAGACATAGAATATGTATCAGAATGGATTTAAAACAAACAAACAAACAAACAAAAAACAAGACCCATCTATATGCTGCCTACAGGAGACTCATTTCAGACCTAAAGACACTTGCAGATTGAAAGTGAAGAGATGGAGAGCCATCTATCATGCTAACAGAAGTCAAAAGAAAGCCAGAGTAGCCATTCCAATATCAGACAAACTATATTTTAAACCAAAGACTATAAGAGGTGAAGAAGGACCTATATCATAATTAAGGGATCCATCCATCAAGAATATCTAAAAACTGTAAATATTTATGCTCCCAAATTGGGAGCACCCAAATACATAAATCTATTAATAACAAACATGAAGTCACTGATAGCAATAGAAAAATAGCAGGGGACCTTCACCTCCACCTACAGCAATGGACAGATCATCTAAGCAGAGAATCAACACCAAAATGATAGTTTTGAATGACACACTGAACTGGATGGACTTAATAGTATATTCAGAACATTTCATCCTAATGAGGCAGAATACACATTCTTTTCAATTGCACAAGGAACATTCTCTACAATAGATAGCACCCTGGGTGTGATCAGCCCTCAACAAGTACAAAGTTTCTTATCTTATCAACTCTTTGCTTTTAAGTCTTTTTTTAACTTTCATTTTTACATTTACATTTCATACATACAGTCTTCATTTTTGGCTTCCTTTCACTGTGTTCAATTTTATTTTTGTATATATGTAAGTTTTGCTTTCTTTACAATTTTGGTATTTAGTGTGTTCTAACAAACAGACAAAAGACACTCAGGACCAAATGGATCACCCTGTTTTGTCCACCTGGAAGATTATATTCTTGCTCCCCACCCTCCTTTTACTTTGTTCTCTTGTTCATCCATTCTCCTCTAGGCAAAATGAAGAGAAGGAGGAATCTACAACAAAAGAAAGAACCAGAGGTAATACTCTCTGACAGATACTTAATTAATATGGAAATTGGTAAAATGTCAGAGCTAGAATTCAGAGTAACAATTATAAAGATACTAGCTGGGATTGAAAAGGGTGTAGAAGACATGAGAAAATCCTTTTCTGGAGAACAAAAGAACTAAAATCTAGTCAGGTTGAAATCTAAGAGGGTATTGCTAAGATGCTCTTATTGATAGGATAAATGAGGCATAAGAGAGTGTGACATAAAAGAAAAATGATGGAAGGGAAGGAAGCTGAGGAAAAGAGACAAAAACAACTAATGGACCGGGAGGGGATGCTTTGAGAAATCAACGATACCATAAAGTGAAACAATATTATAATTCTTGGGGATCCCAGAGGAAGAAGAGAGAAGGACAGAAGGTATATTTGAGCAAATTATACCTGAGAACTTCCCTAATATTGTGAAAGAAAAGGCATTATGTCCACAAGGCACAGAGAACCCCCCTCAAAATTAATAAAAAGAAATCAACACCCTGGCATGTGATAGTGAAGCTTTCAATTTTCAGAGATACAGAGAAAATCCTGAAATCAGCTCAAGACAAGAACTCCTTAACCTAGAGGGGTAAGAACATTAGACTGGGAGAAGACCTATCTACAGACTTGGTAGGCCAGAATGGAGTGGCATGATATACTCAGGGTGCTAAATGAGAAAAATATGCAGCCCAGAATACTTTATCTGGCAAGACGTTCATTCAGAATGGAAGGAGAGATAAAGAGCTTCCAGAACAAACAGAAAGTAAAGGAATTTGTGATCACTAAACCAACTCTGCAAGAATATTAAAAGGGATCCTGTAAGCAAAGAGATAGCCCAAAAGGAACAATGACAAGAAAGGAACAGAGACAATCTACAGAAACAGTAACTTTACAGATAATACAAGAGCACCAAGTTTATATCATTCAGTACTTACTCTGAATGTAAATGGGCTAAAATGCTGCAATCAAAAGACACAGGGTGTCAGATTGGATAAAGAAGCAAGATCTATTGATATTCTGTCTGCAAGAAACTCATTTAGACCTAAAAACACCTCCAGACTGAAAGTGAGGGATTGAACAATAATTTACCATGCTAATGGATGTCAAAAGAAAGCTGGGGTAGCAATTTTTATAGCAGACAAATTCTATTTTAAACCAAAGACTGTAGTAAGGGATAAAGAGGGATACTATATGATACTTAAAGGGTTGATACAACAAGAAGATCTAATAATTGTAAATATCTTTGCTCCCAATATGGGAGCAGCCAATTATATAAACCAATTAATAACCAAAGTAAAGAAACATGTTGCTAATATAGAATAATAGTTGGACACTTTGCACCCCATTCACAGCAAGTGTCAGATTATCTAAGCAGAAGATCAACAAGGGGTGCATGGGTGGCTCAGTTGGTTAAGCCACTGCCAGAGTCCTGGGATCAAGTCCCACATTAGGCTTCCAGCCCCACAGGGAGTCTGCTTCTCCCTCTGACCTCCCCTCTCATGCTCTCTCTCTCAAATAAATAAATAAAATCTTGAAGGAGAAGAAGAAGGAGAAGAAGAAGAAGAAGAAGAAGAAGAAGAAGAAGAAGAAGAAGAAGAAGAAGAAGAAGAAGGTGGTTATCAACAAGGAAACAAGGGCTTTTTGAATGCCACAGTGGACCAGATGGACTTCACAAATAAATGCAGAGCATTCTATCCTAAAGCAACAGAATACACATTCTTCTTGAATGCACATGGAACTTCTCCAGAATGGATCACATACTGGGTCACAAATCAGGTCTCAACCAGTACTAAAAGATTGGGATTATTCCCTGCATATTTTCAGACCAAAATGCTTTGAAACTTGAACTCAATCACAAGAGGAAATTTGGAAGGAGCTCAAACTCTTGGTAGTTAAAGTGCATCCTACTGAACAATGAATGTGTCAACCAGGAAATTAAAGAAGAATTTTTTAAAATTCATGAAAATGAAAACACAACTATTCAAAACCTTTGAGATGCAGCAAAGGCAGTCCTGAGAGGGAAGGACATAGCAATACAAGCCTCTCTGAAAAAAATTAGAGAAGTCTCAAATACACAAACCAACCTTACACCTGAAGGAGCTGGAGAAAGAACAGCAAATAAAGACTAAACCAAGCAGGAGAAGAGAAATAATAAAGATTGGAACAGATATCAATGATATGAAAGTAGAAAAGAACAGTAGAATAGATCCATGAAATTAGAAGCTTATTCTTTAAAAGAACTGAAAAGATCAATACATCCCAAGCTAGACTTATTCAAAAGAAAAGAGAAAGGACCCAAATTAATAAAATCATGAATGAAAGAGGACAGATCATGACCAACACCAAGGAAATACAAACAACTTTAAAAAACATATTATAAGCAACAATATGCCAACAAATTAGGCAATCTGGAAGATATGGATGCATTTCTGGAAAATAATGAACTACCGAAACTGAAATAGGAAGAAATAGAAAACCTGAACAGACCCATAACCAACAAGGAACTTGAAGAAGTAATCAAAAATCTCCCAACAAACAGCAGTCCAGGGCCAGATGGCTTCCCAGGGGAATTTTACCAAACATTTAAAGAAAAATTAATATCATTCTTCTAAAGCTGTTTCAAATAATAGAAATGGAAGGGAAACTTCCAAACTCATTCTTTGAGGACATCATTACCTGATTCCCAAACCAAAGACCCGATCAAACAGGAAAATTATAGACTAATATCCCTGATGAACATGGATGCCAAAATTCTCACCAAGATAGTACCCAGTAGGATCCAACAGTACCTTAAAAGGATTACTCACCACGACCAAGTGGGGTTCATTCCTGGGCTGCAAGGGTGGTACAACATTTGCAAATCACATTAATGAAAGAAAGGACAAGAACCATATGATCCTTTCAATTGATGCAGAAAAAGCATTTACCCAAATACAGCATCCTTTCTTGATTAAAACTCTCCACAGTGTACAGATAGAGAGAATATACCTCAATATCATAAGAGCCATCTACAAAAAGCTCAGAGCAAATATCATTCTCCATGGGGGAAAACTTGGAGTCTTCCACATAGTACTAGAAGTTCTAGCCTCAGCAATCAGATAAAAAAAGAAATAAAAGGCATTCAAGTTGGCAAAGAAGAAGTCAAACTCTTACTCTTTGCAGATGACATGCGGACTTGTCATGAGAGAAGGAAACAGCAATACAAGCCTTTGTCATGACTTAATGTGGGAAACCCAAAAGACTCCACCCCAAAATCACTAGAATTCATGCAGTAATTCAGCAATGTGGCAGTATATAAGGTCAATGCACAGAAATCAGATGCATTGCTATACACTAACAATGAGACAGAAAAAAAAAAGAAATTAAGGAATCTATCCCATTAATAATTGCACCAAAAACCATAAGATAACTAGGAATAACCCTCACCAAGAGGAAAAGTGTACTTTTTTTAAAAAAAGATTTTATTTATTTTGACAGAGAGAAACACAGCCAGAGAGGGAACACAAGCAGGGGGAGTGAGAGAGGGAGAAGCAGGCTTCCCACCAAGCAGGGAGCCCAATGTGGGGCTCGATCCCAGGTCTCTGGGATCATGACCTGAGCCGAAGGCAGTCGCTTAATCAACTGAGCCACCCAGGCGCCCCAAAAAAGTGTACTTTAAAATTACAGAACACTTATGAAAGAAGTTGAAGATGACACAAAGAAATGAGACAACATTCCATGTTCATTGATTGAAAGAATAAATATTGTTAAAATGTCTATGCTAACCAGAGCCATTATCCAAGGCAATCCCTATCAAAATATTGACTATTTTCACAGAGCTGGAATAATAAAAGACCCCAAATAGCTAGAGTAATGTTGAAAAAGAAAACCAAAGCTGGAAGCATCACAATGCCAGACCTCAAGCTCTATTACAAACCTGTAATCATCAGAGAGTATGATACTGGCACAAAAACAGACACATAGACCAATGGAACAGAGTAGAGAACCCAGAAATGGACCCTCAACTCTATGGTCAGCTAATCCTCAAAACAGCAGGAAACAATATCCAATGGGAAAAGGACAGTCTCTTCAGTAAATGGTGCTGGGAAAATTGGACAGCCACATGTAGAATAATTAAACTAAGCCATTTTTCTTACACCATTCACAAAGATAAACTCAAAATGGATGAAAGACCTCAATGTGTGATGGGAATCCATCAAAATCCTAGGGGAGAACACAGGCAGAAACCTCTTAAACCTCAGCCACAGCAACTCCCTACAAGACATCTCTAATTGCAAGGAAAACAAAAGAACTATTGGGACTTCATCAAGATAAAAAGCTTTTGCACAGTGAAGGAAACAATCGACAAAACTAAAAGGCAGCCTACGGAATGGGAGAAGATATTTGCAAATCACATAGCTGATAAAGGGCTAGTGTCCAAGATCTATAAAGAAATTCTCAAACTCGACATCCTAAAAACAAAGAATTCAGTCAAGACGTGGGCAGAAGACATGAACAGACACTTCTCCAAAGAAGACATACAAATAGCCAACAGTCACATGAGCAAAAATGCTCTATGTCACCAGCCATCAGGGAAAAACAAATCAAAACCACAAAAAGATACAGCTCACACCAGTCATAATGGCTAAAACTGACAAGTCAGGAAACAACAAATGTTAGTGAGGATGCAAAGAAAGGGGAACCCTCTTACACTGTTGGTGGGAATGCAAGCTGGTACAGCCACTCTGGAAAACAGTATGGCGGTTCCTCAAGAAGTTAAAAATAGAGGTCATAGTGGTACAATTGCACTACAGGGTATTTACCACAAAGTTAGAAATGTGATCTTAAGGAGCACATGCACCCCAATGTTAATAGCAGCAATGTCCACAATAGTCAAACTGTGGAAAGAACTGAGTTGTCCATTGAGAGATGAATGGATAAAGAAGATGTGGTACTATATATAGAGAAAGGAATATTACTCAGCCATCAGAAAGTATGTATACTTACCTTTTACATGTATGAGGATGGGACTAGAGGGTATTATGAGTGAAATAAGTCCATCAGAGGAAGACAATCATCATATGATTTCACTCATAGGTGGAATAGAAGAAATAGCACAGAGGATCATTGGGGAAGGGAGGGAAAACTGAATGGGAAATCATCAGAGAGGGAGAACAATGACGAGGGACTCTTAACTATAGGAAATAAACTCAGGGTTGCTGGAGGAGAGGTGGGTAGGGGGATGGAATAATTTGGTGATGGGCATTGAGGAGGGCACTGATGTAATGAGAAATGGGTGTTGTATGCAACTGAGAAATCACTAAATTCTATCCCTGCAATTAATAATACAGTATATGTTAGTTAAATTGTATAAAAATAAAAAATTAAAATATTGTAAGGTTTTTTAAATTTACCTTTTCTATTATGTTAGTCACCACACAGTACATCATTAGTATTTGATTCATTGTTAGCATATAACATTCAGTGCTCCATGCAATATGTGCCTTCCCTAATACCCATCACCAGGCTCACCCATCTCCCCACTAACCTCCCCTCTTAAGCCCTGTTTGTTTCTCAGAGTCCATAGTCTCTCATGATTCATCTCCCTCTCTAATTGCCCCCCTTAATTTTTCCCTTCCTTCTCCTATTGTTCTCTGTGCTATATCTTATGTACCACAAATAAGTGAAACCATATGATAATTGACTTTCTCTGCTTGACTTATTTCACTCAGCATAATCTCCTCCAGTCCCATCCATGTTGAGGCAAAAGCTGGGTGTTCATCCTTTCTGATGGCTAAGTAATATTCCATTGTATATGTGGACCACATCTTTATCCATTTGTCTGTTGAAGGGCATCTCTCCCCTTCAATGTCTCTGAAGGACATTGCCGCTATGAATATTGGGGTGCATATGGCCCTTCTTTTCACTACATCTGTATTGTTGGGGTAAATACACAGTAGTGTAATTGCTGGGCATAGGGTAATTTTATTTTTAATTTTTTGAGGAACCTCCACATTGTTTTCCAAAGTGGCTGCAACTTGCATCCCCACCAACAATGGAGAAGTGTTTGCCTTTCTCTACAACCTCTCCAATATTTGTTGTTTCTTGCCTTGTCTATGTTTGCCATTCTAACTGGTGTAAGGTGGTATCTCAATGTGGTTTTGATTTGAATTTCCCTGCTGACTAACAATGTTGAACATTTTTTCATGTGTCTGTTAGCCATTTGTATGTGTTCTTTGGAGAAGTGTCTGTTCATGTCTATTCTTGACTTGATTATTTGTTTCTTGGGTGTTGAGTTTGAAAACTTCTTTATAGATCTTGGATATCAGCCTTTTGTCTGTAGTGTCATTTGTAAATATCTTCTCCCATTTTGTGGGTTGCCTCTTCTGTTGATTGTTTCCTTTGTTTTCAGGAGCTTTTTATCTTGATGAATTCCCAAAAGTTCATTTTCCCTTTTGTTTCCCATGCCATTAGAGGTGTGTCTTGAAAGAAGTTGCTGTGGTCTACATCAAAAAGGTTACTGCCTATGTTTTCCTCTAAAATTTTGATGGATTCCCATCAAACATTGAGGTCTTTAATCCATGTTCAGTTTATTTTTGTGTATGGTATAAGAGAGGGGTTGAGTTTCATTCTTCTGTATGTGGCTGTCCAGTTTCCCCAGCACCATTTATGGAAGATACTGTCTTGTTTCCACTGTATATTTCTTCCTGCTTTGTCAAGGATTAGGTGACCATAGAGTTCAGAGTCCATTTATGGGCTCTCTACTCTGTTCCATTGGTCTATGTGTCTGTTTGTGCCAGTACCATGTTGTCTCGGTGATCAAAGTTTAGTAACATAGCTTGAAATCAGCAACATGATGCCCTCAGCTTTGGTCTTCTTTTTCAACATTTCCTTGGCGATTTGGGGTCTTTTCCGGTTCCATAAAAATTTTAGGATTGTTTGTTCCAGCACTTTGAAAAATGCTAATGTTTTTTTAAATTGGGATGGCATTGAAAGTATAGATTGCTGAGGGCATCATAGACATTTTAACAATCTTTATTCTTCTGATGCATAAACATGGAATATTTTTCCATCTTTTTGTGTCTTCCTCAATTTCCTGTATGAGTGTTCTGCAGTTCCTCGAGTATAGATCCTTTACCTCTTTGGTTTGGTTTATTCTAAGGTATCTTATGGTTTTTGGTACTATTGTGAATGGAATAGATTCTCTAATTTCTCTTTCTACAGTTTCATTGTTAATGTATCAGAAAGCAAATAATTTCTGTGCATTGATTTTTGTATCCTGCCACATTACTGAATTGCTGTATGAGTTCTAATAATTTTGAGGTAGAGTCTTTTGGGTTTTCCACATAAATTGTCATGTCATCTGTGACGACTTCTTTGCCAGTTTGAATACATTTCATTTCTTTTGTTTTCTGATTGCTGTTGCTGGGATTTCTAGTATTATGTTAAACAATAGTGGCGAGAGGGTGCATCCTTGTCATGTTCCTGATCTTAAGGGAAAGGCTCTAAGCTTTTCCCCAACGAGAATGATATTTTCTGTGGGCTTTTCATAGATGTGTTTTATGAAATTGAGGCATGTTACCTTTATCCCTATACTCTGAAGAGTTTTAATCAGGAAAGCATGCTACATTTTGTCAAATGCTTTTTCTGCATCAATTGAGAGTACCATGTGGTTCTTCTCTCTTCTCATTAATTTGTTTTATCACATTGATTGATTTGTGAATGTTAAACCACCCTTGCATCCCAGGGATAAATCCCACCTGGGCATGGTGGATAATCTTTTAATGTACTGTTGGATTCTGTTGACTGGTATCTTGTTGAGAATCTTGGCATCCATATTCATTCATCAGGGCTATTGGTCTGAAAATCTCCTTTTTGATGGGGTCTTTGCCTGGTTTGGGGATCAAGGTAATGCTGGCCTCATAGAAAGAGTCTGGAAGTTTTCCTTCAGTTTCTGGTTTTTTGAAGCAATTTCAGGAGAATAGGTATTATTTCTTCTTTGAAAGTTTGGTAGACTTCCTCTGGGAATCCATCAGGTCTGGAGTCTTGTTTTTTGGGAGGTTTGATCACTGCTTCAATCTCATTACTGGTTATGGTCTATTCAGTTTTCAATTTCTTCCTGTTTCAGTCTTGAAAGTTTATAGGTTTCTAGGAATGCATCCATTTTGTCTAGGTTGCTTGATTTTTTTTGGCATGGTTATTGATAATAATTTCTGATTGTTTCAATTTCCTTGGTGCTAGTTGTGATCTATCCTCTTTCACTCATACTTTTATTAATTTGAGTCCTTTCTCTTTTCTTTTGGATAAGGCTGGCCAGTGGTTTATTGATCTTAATTAATTTTTTCAAAGAACAAACTTCTAGTTTTGTTGATATGTTCTACTATATTTCTGATATCTAATTCATTGATTTCTGCTCTAATCTTAATTATTTCCCTTCTCATGTATGGTTTAGGCTTAATTTGTTGTTGATTCTCCAGTTCTTTAAGGTATAAAGATACTTTGTGTTATTGGGGTTTATCCATTTTTTGTGTGTGAGGCTTTTGGTTAACAGTTGGTATGTATTTGGCTGCTTCCACATTGGGGCATAAATATTTACAATTTTTAGATCTTGTTGGATAGACCTTTTAAGAATGATAGACCCTTTAAGAATTTCTGATATGATGATTGCTACCCAGCTTTCTTTTGTGGTCCGTTGGCATGAAAAATGGTTCTCCATCCCTTCACTTTCAGTCTCGATGTATCTTTAGGTTCAAAATGAGTCTCTTGTAGACAGCATATGAATGGGTCCTGTCTTTTAATCCAATCTGTAACCCTGTGTCATTTCATGGTAGAACTTAGGCCATTTACATTGAGAGTGACTATTGAAAGATTGATTTTTATTGTCATGTTGCCTGTGAGATCCTTTTTTCTATAGATTGACTCTGTAAATTTCTGATATGTATCACTCTTGGGTCTTTCTCTTTTTAGAGAACCTCCCTTACTATTTTCTGCAGGGCCAGGTTAGTGGTCAAATATCCTTAGGGTTTCTGCCAGTCTTCGAAACTCCTTGTCTCTCCATTCATTCTGAATGACAGCCTTGCTGGATAAAGTATCCTTGGCTGCATGTTCTTCTCATTCAGTACCCTGAGTATGTCTTGCCAGCGCTTTCTGGCTTGCCGGGTCTCTGTGGATAGGTCTGAGGTTATTCTGATGTCTCTCCCTGTGTACATAAGGAATCTCTTCCCCTAACTGTCTAGATAGCTTCATTGGTTTTAAGATTCATGAGTTTTCCTACTATGTGTCTGGATGTTGGTTTATTCTTCTTGATCTTGGGAGGTGTTCTCTCTGCCTCTAAGACACAAATGCTTGTTTCATTCTCCATGAAAGGGAGTTTCTCCCAGTTAGGGAAGTTCTCAACTAGGATTTGCTCAAATATATCTTCTAGTCCTCTCCCTCTCTCTTCCCCCCACCCCCAACCCAGGGATCCCAATATTCTGATATTGGAACATTTCATGGTATCATTTATTTCTCTATTTCTGTTTTCATGGATTTTAAGCTGTTTGTTCCAGGCATCCTCCTGACCCTTCTTTTCTATCAGTTTGTTTTCTAGATCAGTAATTCGTTCTTCTGCCTCATTCATTCTAGCTTTTAGAGTATTTAGATTAGATTGGATCTCATTGATAGCATTTTTAAGTTCTGTCAGCAGCTCTCATTTCAGCCCTTAGAAAATCTATGTTACTATTAATGGTTTTCTCCACTTTAGCTATTGTCTGCATAACTGTTACCCTGAAGTTTATTTCCAACATCTTGCTGATATCCATATCCATTAGTCTTGTGGCAGAGGTCACAGTCTCTGAATTTTTACTGTGTTTGGGGTTTCCCTCTTAGTCATTCTGTTGAGGGGTGGTTGAGGGAATGTACAGAGTCCAAGTTATTGACCACAAACCAAGCCAGATGCTTAATACGTTTCTTTAACACATAAAAAACATGGTGCTTTTTTAACATGTAAAAGTTCCTGCTTATATTCAAAGTAGAATATACCTTGGTAGAATGAGTTTCTTACTTGAGTATCTTACGATAAAATCATCTATGTCTATACAGTAATTGTTTCAATTATAGACCAAAAGGAAGAAAAATTTATGGGTTTTCCCATCTTATATTGTTTCCATATGAATAGGATTCATGAGTATACTCATATATGAAATGTTTCCAGGAATCTAAAAGTACACTTCTCTTGGGCTGCTGACTTCAATATTTAGTAGTAGTTTAAGCACATAAGGACTCCTTTAGACTTTTCACCAAGGAAGAATCTTCCACGGCCATTTTACGTAAACCTTGAT
>PITA01009959.1:0-74466 GCA_004023965.1 Spilogale gracilis
CAGCAATGGCCACAATCGCCAAACTGTGGAAAGAGCCAAGGTGCCCATCAACAGATGAATGGATAAAGAAGATGTGGTACATATATACAATGGAATACTATGCCTCCATCAGAAAGGACGAATATCCAACTTTTGTAGCAACATGGACTGGACTGGAAGAGATTATGCTGAGTGAAATAAGCCAAGAAGAGAAAGTCAACTATCGCATGGTTTCACTTAATTGCGGTGCATGAGGGGTAAACTGGAGGACAGTGGGAGAATGAAAGTAAATTGGAAGTAGGGTAATCTTGGGAGGGAAACGAAACAACAGAGACTTTGGACACAGAAACAAACTGAGGGACTTGGAGGGAGGAGGGTGGAGGGATGGGAGAGCCTGGTGGTGGGTACTGGGGACACCTAAAGCGTGGAGCACTGGGTGTGGGGAATGGGGAATGAATCTTGGAACACTGGAAAAAAAAATTTTTAGTAACAATAAAAAAAAAAAAAAAAAGAAAGAAACCTATAGTGCATCTTCTTAAGATAATGAAAATCAAAGGGAGCCTGGGTGGCTCAGTTGGTTAAGCTCCAGAATCTTGATTTCAGCTCAGGTCATGATCTCAGAGTTGTGAAATAAAGCCCCACACTGGGCCCTCACTTTAGGCGAGGAACTGCTTAAGATTCTCTCTCTCCATCTGCCTCTCCCTTGCCCCCTCCCTCTCAAATAAATAAATAGATAAATAAATATAATGAAAACCAATGTTAGACATACAAGTCAACTCCCGTAAAAATAATATAATCAAGGACAAGAAAAACAGATTTCTTTTTTAAATTAAGGGGAAAGAAATAGACTAAGAAGGAAGAGTAACTGATAGAGTAAACATATCTAGGACTGAGTGAGTTTCAAAGTAAAGATTACTTGTGAGAAAACATGAAAAGGTAGTCTAGGAACAGTAACAGAGATAGGTAATACCTTGTTAGTACTTATTATGCATCAGATCTGATCAGGGCATTTTGTATATATTAGCTTATTTCATTCTTTCAACAGCCCTTTGAAGGTGGTTTTATATGGATAAAATGGACATGGAGAGGTTCAGTGACTTGCCCCAGGTCTAATTAGCTGCAAAGTGGCAGAGTTGGTTATAGACCTAGCAGTTTGTGTCCAGAATTAGCACTCATCCTGACACTGCAGACCTCAATGGCCAACAGAGTAGAAGGGGGGCATCCATTCAAGCTTTAACCTAAGATACTAAAAGCCAATGACAAACATCCAGTTTTCAAAGAAAGGAAACTATTTTATGAAATTCTCTAGAAAACAATTTTGAACAGAATATTAATTTATGTTTTATTAATACTTGGAAAAGAAACCATTGATCATAGGGAGTGAATTTTTTTCCCTCAGGTATGAATTATGCCAAACTCAACTCATCTCTTTTACTTTTATGGTTGCTATAACTGATAAAGTATGAATTAAAAATAGGAATAAGTCTTAATTTTAGCAAAAATGTCTTTCTGTCTTATTAAAAATTACAAAAATCTTCAAAATGGTCTTAAAACTGAAAGTTAAATGAACCTTGATGATTTAATATAAATGGATTCAGAGATAACTACAGTGCCTCAAAAGTGTTTATAAATGAATAAATACAAAGAAGAATAAATGTCTCTAGGGATGTACAAAAAGTTTTGTTTTTAGGTTCTTAGGTTAAAATTACCCATCAATCAAATAAAGGACAGGGAGGACTAAGCAGGAATTTGTGTTTTTTAAAAAGTGCTGAAGTTTTACTTGACTAAAAAAGTTTGATATGATTCAAAGAATGATAGTCCAGAATGCTAATGCACATGAGGGGAGTGCTGTCAGAAATACAATATACAGAACAAGGGCAGTAAAGGATAGTATAATTCTAAGGTCACATCTAAATAAGGATGAGGGACACATAATGAAAGGAAATAATTAGGAGGGCACCCTGGATGGTAAAAATTTGGACATATAATGAATAAACAAAGAAGTTTGGCCTCTGTGTGTGTGTATATATGCATGTGCACATGTGTGTGAGCTCCAGACATAAGTATTGGGAATACATTGATTTCTTTTTGAGAAACAGAACAGCATGATCTGATCCATATTTTAACAGGACCACTCTGCTATTGGTGAAGGACAGTTGGAAGACACGCAGGCAGGGACAAAGGGCCCCCTTCCCTTAGAGAAAACCACCCTTAAAAGGATTTTACACCAGCCAGAGCCTCCACCCTTTCCCACGTGATAGGTAGATGATAAAAACCCAACTGGGTGACAGAAAAGGGAGGGTTAATCAAATTAAACCAGACTTCCAACAATCTCATAAAAATCCCTAGACTTAGAAACTCCAGTGGCAACATTTGGGTCCCTTCCCTCCTTGGGAGCTTTGTATTATCACTCAATAAAGTTTGTTTTACTCTCACTCAGTAAACCTTGGTTTGCTACCCACCACTCTGGTCTACTTCTTCATTCTTCGAAGTGGCATGACCAAGAACCGCAGAAGAAAGAAGGAAAAGAAATCCTGCAACACTATATTGAGACAAAAATGGAATGAGGTTAAGATGGAAGCAAAGAAATAACATAGGTGATAACGAGAGATAAAGGTTACCTGAATTAGGGTCGTTCAAAATGATGAAATACTGTATCTTTTTGGCTTTATCACAACTTTAAAGGTGAAGCCAACAGGATTTGGTAGTATTATCTGTAGGGTCTGAAACACAATGCACCACGGTATTTGGCCTGAACTCTGTTATCCAAATAAAACTCCAGATTTTAAAGAAGTCTTAGAAACTTTCTAATCAAGCCTTTGATTCCTTTAAGAATCTTGTTTACAACAACCTGCTCCTCATTGAACAATTCCTTAACAAGGAACTTAATAACTCACGCAGCACTCATTCCATTTAAGAACAGCTCTTTTTCTTACAACAAGTCAAAACCTGCTTCTCTGTGATGGACAAGTGTGATATTGCATTTTTTTTTTAAGATTTTATTTATTTGACAGAGAGAAACACAGCCAGAGAGGGAACACAAGCAGGGGGAGTGAGAGGGAGAAGCAGGCTTCCCGCTGAGCAGGGAGTCTGATGCAGGGCTTGATCCCAGGACCCTGGGATCATGACCTGAGCCGAAGGCAGACGCTTAACCAACTGAGCCACCCAGGTGCCCCTGATATTGCATTTTATAATATGAAATGAATATTTGATCTTTGTCCTGTTTTGGCACAGAGCTCCCAAAATCCTTGGAATTTTCTATGTGATAAGAGTGATATCCATGACAAATCCTCTTCAAACACACTTGAGTTTATGTTGACGGGGTGACTTTTTGAAAGCACTGAAGGATGGGGGTGGGTCACTAGGGGAATCAATAATGTGATTAGAGGATTGGAAACTTCAGTCCCATCCGTACAACCTCTGGGGATAGAGAAGTGTCTGAGATAGAGTTCAGTCATCACTGGCTGGTGATTTAATCAGTCATACAATGTAAGGAAGCATCTGAAAACCCAGAAGGACAGGGTTGAGGGAACTTTCAGTTTGATGAAATCAGAATGCCTCTATATGACATTGTTCTGGGGCCTCAAACTCCAAAGGAACAAAAACTCCTGCTTTCAGAACCTGGCCCTAAGTATCGCTTCTTCTGGCTGTTGATTTGTATCCTTTATATTTTGCAATAAATCAGTAATCTGTTGAATAAACAGGGCTCCAGAGTTCTGTGAGTCTATCTAACAAATTAATCAAACCCATGGTGGGAGGGGGAAGTAGGGAAGAGTATGAAATTCTCTAATTGTTAGCTAGTCATTCAGAAGCTCAAGTAACAACCTGGGTTTGTGATTGACATCTGAAGTGAGAGCAATCCATAAGACTGAACCTCTAACCTGTGGAATCTGACTCCTTGGAGAGAGTGTCAGAATTGAATTGAATTATAGAATACCTAGATGGTGTCTGAGACTTGCTTGATGTGGGGGGAAAAATACATACATTTTGGAATTGACGTCAGAATTGTAACAAGTGAATGAGAAAAGATAAAAAAAATTGGTAGAAAGATGGGTAAGAGAAGAGTAGGGAGGAACCATATCTGTTTCTTCATTGGTATGTCCCCCATCTATGGCATGGTATGCGTCATTAGGTGTGCAGTAATTTTTTCTTTTCTTTTCTTTTCTTTTTTTGCTATCTGAGCAGTTTGTAAGAAGAGCATTGGGTCAGAATGATGTGACCATAGGATATTAGTTCATCATTTCTTAATAAGATTTAAAAAGAGGACAATTGAAAAGTTTTCTCTACCCATTATGCTTATATAGGTGTTTAGGGATTCAGTGTCTGTTTGTGATGATGATGGGGTTTTTTGTTTGTGTGTTGTTTCATTTATGGTGATGTTTTAAAAGAAATGAAAAAATACCCATGTATTCTAGGTTTTGGTTCCGTGGTATGTCCTAAGTCTCAGCTTCTCAACTATGTCAAAGTGTACATGCCCTTCAAATAAGGAATGAGGTGCAAAAGATGAACCAGTGTGATTCGGTCACCAGCTAATCAGAGCGAATGCTGCCAGCCTCATGCATATCAGCTAGTGTCTGCCTGCTTCAACCTATGGGAGAATCAAGCTATAAGAGTGCTGAGTTTAAATACTCCATATTTTTATTTTGTCTTTATTGTAATGAACAAGCCCAATCTTTAGCTCCTGCTGTGCACTTTTGGAGGGTCTTCCATATGGTTGCTGCTAAGTATTCTGGCATTTTCCCAACTGTTACAATTGGGTCAGTGGGGGGGATTGTATAGAAGCAATAAAACAAGGGTGACTGCTGCAGGGAGGAGTAAGATTCCTACATGCATAACAGCTTATTGCCTCTCACGCATTTCAGGCACAGCTCGATGCCATTCATTACGACAGGCAGCCAGGGCAAACCGCCTTTTGCCATAGAGTTTAGGCCAGAAAGGCCAGGCCTTGCGTGCAGAGCCTACATGTTCTTGTTTACATTCTTTCCCATTTCCATACTTTATTGTCCCATAATATCTCGAATAATTTGAAGATGAATGAGACAATTAAACTTAGCAAATCACCATGTCATTCTGAGAAAGTTTTCATGAGCGGTCTCTCAGCTAAATTTTAGCGACAACAGTAGGATTATCAGTGACCCTGAGGACTTTCAGATGAGAGAGAAAAAAATGGGGAAGCAAAGTCTGACTCCCACAAACACTCTGAAATCTTTGAGCCATGATTCATAAAGCCAGAGGTGACTAATAGTATTGACACCATTACTGGAGTGTTTTCCAGGCAGAAATGACATGAAATAAAGGCTACTATTTTTATCCTGTGGAATACAGTGTTTCTTAGAGCTCTAATAGATTGGAAAAAAGTTCACAGCAAAATTAAGATTCTAAATAGGGAGATAATATATTCCACTGAGATATGTGTGTACACACACACATACAATGAAGTAAAACAATGAACTTAAGGTCTTGCTCCAAAGATTGTGCTTTCCATATTTATGCCTATATGCACAAGTATTCTTTGAATAATTTATTATGCTTTTCCTTTAAGGGCTCCTCTCCCCACATTAAGCACCAAGACCCAGCTATATAGCATTCCAATAGGTTCACAGTATAGTCATGAATTTTTCCCAAGCAATTGCAAGAAATCGAGATTTTTAAGAGATAGAATGGGGGACGTTTAAGCCAGTATACAAATATGTGTGACTTTTTTTTTTTTTTAATGTTTCCAGTCAAGAATAGTAAATAGTGTTGCATAAAGAAAGTTGTTCCCAATTCCTTTCTTTCCCCGCCATTCTCAAGCCTAGGAACAGGATTCCCAGAGACACACGGAGTGGTTGGCATCCTGGGCCCAGGCAGGCAGGTGAACGCCTCCGGACCCACAGCGGGGCTGCGCGGGCCAGCGCCCAGGAGATCGCTGACGAGTCAGGGCGGAAAAGAACGTGAACTTCGGAGACAAACACTGCCGGGAACGGATCACAGCCCTGTAACCAACCCTGCACTTATTAAAGTACCGATACTGACAATAACGGGTTGGTTGTAAACCTACTGGTTCCGGAACGACCCATACTTGTCCTAAGACGCTGAAGACCCCTACTTCCAGCTTCCCCCAAACAAGGAAGAAAGGGCTAACCAAGGCTCATCTGTTAGCATGCCCCCCACGGAACCCACCGAGAGAAACTTCCCGACACCGCCGACGGTCTTCCACGCTCTGCTACTACCGCAAGCCCCTGCCTGACAAGCCACGCCGCGACCCCACAGGCGGGAAGAGAGGGCGGCAGCTGAGGTGAGGGCAGAGGCAGTAGCCTCAGGCGCCGCAGTGCGCAGGCGCGCGCGCCTAATGCGCAGGCGCCGCCTAGAAGTGACTTCTCCAAAAAGTGTCTTAGTTCTCGGTCACCTGAGCTCCCGGCGACTGGGCTGCGGTAAGGGTTGGCGGATACCCGGCTTCTGCGGGTCCTGCCTGGAGACCCCGCCCTCTTCTCTTGCCCGGCGCTCCGCCACATCAAACCCTTTAAGGGCCTGTCCTTTCCCTCCTGTGCTTTCCCAGTCGCGGGTCGGACCGGGCCGAGCCGGGCACCCCAGGCGCGGTCCCTGACCATGGCGTCTCTCTTCAAGAAGAAAACCGTGGATGGTGAGTTCAGGCCGGGCCAAAGGGGCCCAGCTCTGCGTTTCCCTGGCGTGTTTT
Source organism: Spilogale gracilis (assembly GCA_004023965.1). Classification (NCBI taxonomy): domain Eukaryota; kingdom Metazoa; phylum Chordata; class Mammalia; order Carnivora; family Mephitidae; genus Spilogale; species Spilogale gracilis. The sequence continues at coordinate 6,656 of PITA01009959.1, forward strand.
GGGGGCTTCCGGCCACGATTCTTTCAGCTGTCCCTGGGGGCGGGGCTGGACCAAGTGGCCCCACAGGTGACCGCCCTCGTGCGTCACTTCTCTGCTTCCCCATCTCTGCTGACTCGCCACACCTCATCCTCACCTGAGCAGTCTGGCTTCTTCTCTCTGTTAACACACGTACACCACCTTTATCGGCCCCCTCTCGCTCCCCCCTCCCCCCGTTTTTCCTTTAGAGGGACCTTGAGCATTTCGTGGAGACAGGATGCGGCTGGCCCTTGAGTGTCATTAGACTGTGATTTGATGCATTTCTTTTTGGTTTCATCTGTTGGTTTGTTGCTCCTTCCGTTTGGAGCTGTACTACTTATACAGGCGTACAAACAGGAAAACTGTATTTAGCCGGAGGAGGGGATAACGGGCTCCAGTTAAAAAATGAACCTGGGTCTGGGTTGGCTTGCCCTTAAGACTATCCCATCAGTAAAGAAGCAAATGTGAAACAACTGCTTCTTTACTGACTTTAAGAGAAATATTAAAGAAACCTAAGAGAAGTGTCTTGGGTTTAGTTTTCATAATATGTTTTTCCTTCCCTATGATTATCTTTTGCTATCTAAAGTAAGATGTGGTATGTATTATCTGCATAGAAGTTTATATTTTTAGATACTTGCATTTGTTTCAGACATTCAGTGTCATATTAAGAGGAAAAAATGGATGTACAGAAATATACAAATTGGTGTTTATAAGTAATTACTGTAATGTAGATATAACACCGATTAATTACTCTTGATATTTTCATTGACTGCCACTAGGAATCAAATTCATTCAAGTTATTTAAAAATTCTGTTTCCTATTACATGTTGAGTCTACGTTGCTGTTGGTTCAACCAAAGAATCACTTCTTTGTAAGGGTCTAACCCTGCCACAAAAGGAACAGTGGTAGCTAGACAGTGATTGGTACAAACAGGGTGCTGAGTCCAGACCTGGGGTGACTCCTTCATTCCTTTGTATTGACTATTTCAGTGGCAGCAGTATTATTTTGGGGTGGATAACAAAGACATCACTTCTACTCTGCCACTCTCCCCTTCACTTCAACGCATAATGTAATATTAGTCCTGATTTAGTACATAGCCTAATACAGTTTTGCCTACCTTGATAGGGTGAAAAAAATTTTTCTTTTCAATTTATGGACTTTTTATTAAGTAAGAAATATCATTTACAGTACCTGGAAAACCTTTCAAGTTGGGGTAGGATATAGTACAATTATGTGAGGTGAATTTTATTTGAGGATGCTCTCTGATTTTTAATGGGGCACTTCACTGTTTCAGTACCAATATAGTGGTTTCCAATTATTGTATAGTACTTCAGGGGGAAACAGGTTTATCTTTTTGTTTCAGTTTTATATAGTAAGAATTTACTAAACAGGGAAAGAGTTGTACCTTTGTTATTGTGATGTTACAAATTATATTTTAAAAATATCTTAATATTAAAGGCCAAGCAGCTTTAATTGCTTAATATCTGTCAGATATTTTCAAAGATATAAATATCAGTCCTGGATTCTCATCACTGTGCTTCTTGGTGCTTTTGGCAGACTAGTGACTACTGTACTTGAAGTATAGAACAGAATTTTTTAAAAAAGTAAAGATGCTCAGTGAGGATATTTAAGTGTATACTCATTTGCACTTGAGCTAATTCATCCAGGAAATAAGGTTTTTTTGCTAAATAGATTTATTTGTGAAAATGAAGTCTTAGGGACTTTACCTACTGATATAAGATATGTGTGAAATTTCTGAATGTAAATTTGGCCACCATGTGCATTTACTATAATTACCAAACTGCATACTTGATTTTTTTTTACATTATCATGTCAATTCAGATCACTTAATGACATTTTAATTATAGACTTGTACTTTCATTATTCTGATATAGAGCTTTTTTAATGTTTTTACTCATTGTTTTATTAAAAAGGTGTTTTGTTTAAAAGGTGACAGCATTCTTCTTAGCAGTAATGAGGCTATATATTATGGAATGTAATGTATTTTTATGCATTTCTCCCAGATCCTTGAACTCGTTGATTATTGATCATAAGATCTTTTGCTGTATGCTGCCTTTTTATCTGTTTCAGCAGTAATGAAATTCTGATATATAAGGGAAATATGTAACTGCACATAGATCTGGAGAATAATTGAATCTTTTTGTCTCTTTGGATTGGCTGGAAGAGTTGCATACTATATCATTAAAGACTACTGCACTTGTAAATTAAAAAGGGAGACAACATTACAGCACTTATTACTATTCAGAGTTATGTTTAATTCATTTTTGACACAAAGATGAACAAGTCTCTGCAGTGTATACTTTGTTACAGAAATTAATGAGAATTGTACCTCAGTGCCATAGAAGATAAAGATTCCTTTGAATTTGAAATTATAATTATTTGGTTTTCCTTTTACTGATTTATAAGGTATACACATATTCATAGGGTAATGTGTACATAGTGTTGTCCTCCCCCTCAGCGGAGTAATAGTGACCTATTTATTGAAACTAATTATGAACCTATAAATAGGATGCCATGAGGATTTGTTATAGATGAACAACTAAATATGTCTTTTAAAAAGTGAAAAATGTTAAGCATTATATAATTGTTGTCTGTTATCCTCAATAAAGGCAAATTTGAGGTCTTAACTCTAAGCCAGCATTCTGGTAACATTTTATATGCAGCATCTTATATTTAATTCTCAGAAAATTTAGAAGATAAATACTATTATCATCCTTACTTTGTAGGTGATGAAGTTGATATACAAAGGATTAAGTAAGTTGCCCAAGGTCACACAACTTAGTAGGCAGAACCAGGACTTCATCCCTTGGGTATTGTCATTGATAATATCTTCTAATTAGAGATCCTATGGCACAGTTTTAATTTTGCTGTTCTTGCTACTAAATAGAATTCCCAATTTTTGGTAGGTACTGTTTAATGGTAACCATTTTTCTGTGAGCCAGGCTCTTTTACTCTGGAATCAGAGGTAGAACTTTAATTTTGAATAGTAGTAGAATTGGGAAAAAACCTCCTTTTCCTGACTCTCCCTTGACCCAGGGTTTCTTAGGAAGTATTATCCAGTCTCTTTGCTCATCCTGTAAACTTCTCTTTTTTTATTATTATTTTTATTTGACAGAGAGAGAGATCACAAGTAGGCAGAGAGGCAGGAAGAGAGAGAGGAGGAAGCAGGCTCCCCACTGAGCAGAGAGCCCCATGCGGGCCTGGATCCCAGGACCCTGAGATCATGACCTGAACCGAAGGCAGAGGCTTTAACCCACTGAGCCACCCTGTAAACTTCTTGAAGAAGGCGCATTGTCTCCCATCCCTGCCCCTTTATTTCTCAGACCACCCCCCAATTCTATAGCAGTTTGCTTTACATCTTAAGCAATGAGATCATGCTAAGATCATCAATAACTCCTCAGTTGTCAAAAATGGCTGTTTTTTAGTGATCACCTCTTGGGCCTATGTTTTGCATTTGATCCTAATAATAATAATCTTTATGGAAATTCTCTTTTGGCTTCCATGAAACTCTTTAATATTTTCCTCATATTCCTCTAACCATTGTTTTCATTCTTCTTTCAGGTTTTTCTTTTCTTTTTTCTTCCTTCCTTTTTCTTTTTTTAACCCTGCTCCCTAAATGTTAATGCTCTTGCTTCCATCTTGTGCTGCCATTTTTCTAACTGTACACTCTCTTCCTGCATGATCTTGTCCAAAGTCTTATTATTTTAGTTATTACCTAAGTGCTGATGGATCCCAAATTTGTATCTCTAGTTATGTTTTTCCGAGTTTCAGACCAGTGATTTGCTGAGTATCTCCATCTAGAGGTCCCAAAGTACCTCAAATCGAAGAGATTCCAAACAATTCACGACCATCTCCTTTAAGTCAGTTCCTTTCCTGAGTCTCCTCTTCCAGTGTTGGCAGGTCTTGATTTTGCCTCCTCCCTTTAATTAATTACCACGTTTTGCTCATTTTGCCTCTTAAATATTTGACACACGTGATTTTCCACTGTTCGCCTGCAACTCTTGCTCTAATACAAATACCATTTTTCTTGTACTTTATTACATCACCTTTCTGCTTTTCTTTCCTGTAGCTTCATAACCCTTAAATTGTTCATCTACAGAGTTGCCTTGTGATTTGATCTACCTGAAACCCAAATCAGACTATTCTACTCCTCAGTGTAAATCCCTTTATTATATCACTGGTACCAAAAGGATCAATGGGAGCTCTTTAATAAGGCACATGTGGCCCTCCTTGGTCTGTCCCCTGTCCTTCCTGTCATGTCCCTGAACATTTTACTGTTCAGCAGTATTGTCCTTATATTCATCAGAACATACCATACCAAACTCTCTCTCCAACATATTTTTGCTCATGATGTTCTTATGCATACAGCCATCTTTTTCCTTCCTCTGACTGACATGAACCATGTCAGGTGTTTTTCTTCTCTGAGAACTTTTCTCTGATGCCACCTCAAACTGTGTTAAGTATCTCACTCTTGTATTCACATTTTTTTTTTTAACCTCTGCTTCCTGACTTGCATTCATTCACGGAACTAAGATAGATCCTTCTGTACTTCTGAAGTTGGATTATGTTTATTCAAGAGTTTTTCCTACATTGCACTTATGAAGATAGCAGAGTCTCTTCAGCATACATGAAAGTATCTCTGCAGTAGTTTATCATTTAGAGACAAATTACAAAATAATGGTATATACTAACCAAAAGTAGTGTTTCCAGCATCCAGAGCTTATTGTAGTCTACATCCATATATCACTGCCACCCACCTGCAAGTTTAGACATAATTTGAGGAACCCTACTGATAGAAGAGGAGCAAGCTTCTTGGTTTTTGCGTTACTGGGTTTATATCCATATGTGCTCGTAGTCCAGAGTTTAGAATCTGTGAAGTTTTGACTAACCTGGGATAAATCTCCCACCAAAAGGTGGGTTGACACATTTGTGTTGTCTTAAGAGAGAAAAAACTCTACCATCTATATAAATTGAATCCACTCCAGAACTTTTCTGCTTTTTTCCAAATAATATAGAGCTGTCTGGTGCTACCTATAATACCTAGGTCTTTCCTTGGATGCTGTGTGTTCCCTTTGTGCTTATTCTTCTGAATATTTAAGAACTGAAATTTTACTTGCTCTTAGGCTCCTAGATTCTTGGCACACTAAAGAAAAATAATTGAGCATGGGATTCAGAAACACAGTACTCTGCTGAGAATTTTTCTGAGTTAAAGTTCTCCATACTTTCTGGTATGGAAATGGATGGATACCATCCATGGATATTTCATTTCTTTTCTTTTCTTTTTTAACATTTTTATTTATTTTTATTTTTTTTAGAAGATTTTATTTATTTGACAGAGAGAGAGAGACAGCGAGAGAAGGAACACAAGCAGGGGGTGTGGGAGAGGGAAGCAGCCTTCCCTCCTAGCCAGGAGCCCGATGCAAAACTCGAACCCAGGACCCTGGGATCATGACCTGAGACACTTAATGACTGAGCCACCCAGGTGCCCCCCATGGATATTTCTGTAGGAAAATGCCTCCCTTTTGTATTTCTGCATCCCTAGCATGACCCCAAAGACTGGTATTTCTTTTCATGCTACCATTTTCTACCTTGAAGTGCATTGGTCTGTGAAACTTTCCTTTCCTAGGATCTTTCCCTCTTGTTCCCTCTTTTATCTAAAGTGAGAAAACACTCTTTCACAATTTTCTGAACTGAAGCTGTTACCTGTGTCGTTGAGGACCAAATGAGACCTAAGACTCTGTTAACACATAGCACATATGAAGACCTTTCTTCAGCTCTTGAAACACTGATATTTTACTAGTAATAAACTAATCTGAATGAATTTCTCAGTATTTGAGTGACTTGAGATTTTACTGGGGGGCAGTGGGGGGTGGGAGTAATTCCTTTAGTACTACCATAGGGCTAGACTCCTATTTTCTCTTTAGTATTCCACCTCCTCCTTCCAAGAAAGCCCTACTGAGTTTTTCATCTTCAACCTAGTTTTTAATTGGATGGTTGGCTCCCAGGACTTCAGACCCAACTGAAGTCTGTTGGCACAATCCTCCACAGTTCTTTCTGTTTCCCATAGTTGTTTTTTGTTCTTGTTTTTACTTTACCATGTATCAGAACTGGTTAATTAAGCTGATGCCACTCCTCCCTGATTTTTTGATATACAGTTTCCAAACCCTGAGAAACAGATTTGCTTGTATATCAAATTCTGATTCCTCCCCCACCCATTCCTCTTATTGTCATTTTCCTTCTGCCTCTCAGTAACTTTGGTTCCCAGAGCTAGCATTTTCTAGGAACCGACCTTAAATATTTCTTTCTTATCCCTTAATTTTTGAATTTGTACCATTTGCAGTTTTTTTTCCTCCTTATCCACCCAAGAAGGTGGTATATCCCCTCACAACCAGGACTCATTTCCTCTTTCCTGTTCGGTGAGCTCCACCACGCCCCTTCACACGGGTCTTCTATTGATTAGGATGATCAATAATGATTAGGATGTAGTTAATACCCGTTATCCTGCCATCCCAGGGCTGCAGACCCACTACTCACTCACAGCTGCTGCAGAGATTGCAGATAAAATCTAAAGGAGAAGCTCTCTGTTTTCTCAGGTCTTGGTCTTCAAAGCAAGTTAATAAAAATGGTAAAGCAGGATGTGCCTTATTTATTCTGTGCTCCTATTTCAATCTGTGTGATCACTAGATTTAGGACAACTGATAGGCAGTAAAAATGCATCAATCCAAATGATTTTTTTCCTTTAAAGAAATATATTTAAAAGCAGAAAATATGATATATTAGATTAAAATGTCTGTCTTGGCCTTATAGTAAACATGACCTTATAGTAAACATGACCTTATAGTAAATATGACCTTATAGTAAACATGACCTTATAGTAAAGAACAACCCAGTATATGGTAGAGTGGATGCTGTACTGTAGACCAGTGCCTCAGGGCTCCTGGGGCAGTAACCTGAACTACCCTGTAAGTTGAGATGGGCCACCTCCTTTTTCCAAAACAAAAGCACTTTAAACATAATTAAAATATAACTCATAAATAAATGAGTGCCTGTATTTAGAGTTGATAATGACTCTTAGCTTTAATCCTTAAATGTGCAAATTGCATGTAAAATAAGCAAGGTCTGGAAGGACAGCCATAATTCAAGTTGGGGCCTAGCCTTAAAGCCCCATAGAGAATGCTAGTAAATAAACTATACTTGACCATATGGAGACCCCCTTTATTTATTTTTTATTTTTTTATTTTTTGACTTTTTTTTTCTTGTAAGCAGATAGACCTTATTGATTCAGAACTAAGGAGAGTAGAGTGACCTTTTCTGTCTGTATATCTTCTGAAGTCCAAAATTTAAGTATGTGATTACTCTAATTCATATATATATATATGAGTTAGGGACTCCTTTCCTCTTTCCTGTTTGGTGAGCTCCACCACACCCCCTTCACACAGGTGCTTCTATTCAGTAATGATCAGGATATAGCTAATACCCATTATCCTGTCATCCCAGGATATAAATTTTTTTTCATTCAGTAAAAAAGAGCCTGAAAGACTTGAGATAGCCTGTTTTTGTTTTGTTTTGTTTTGTTTTTTTAGATTTTATTTTATTTATTTGACAGAGAGAAACACAGCTAGAGAGGGAACACAAGTGGGGGGAATGAGAGAGGGAGAAGCAGGTTTCCTGCTGAGCAGGGAGCTTGATGTGGGACTCAGTCCCAGGTCTCTAGGATCATGACCTGAGCCAAAGGCAGTCCCTTAACCAATTGAGCCACCTAGGTGCCCCTTGAGATAGGCTTTTAATGCCTATGGTAGAGCTGGCTTGGGTGGCCTTTTCTAAGTGTTGTGCTGGGTATGGGTGAGAAGAGGGTGGTGGTTGGGGTGGCCTCCAGACCCTTTTTTACCTCACCAGTGGTAGCAAAGAACATACCATAGTCACAGCCATGTATCATTGCTGTTTTCACAGTGTGAAAGTTCTTTATTACCACTTATTATGAAGTGCTTCACAGCAACCCCACAAGGTAGGTGAAGTGCTAGAATATAACAATTGGGGCATATTCTTTTGCCTAGAGAAAGAAGCACCGTTGGACAGGAGCCAAGCTCTCTATCTCCTAGATTCGGCAATACCCTGTATATCTTTCTATCATTGTCTTGACTCAGAGTGAAAAAAGGGGAAAGTAGAAAATTGTGACGGAACTACCTGGTTATTTCAGTGTTCTATTTTTCTACTATATAAAGAGATCTATCATAGTGAAGGTTCATGGTTAAATTATCAACTGTCTTTCTTGGTAGCCAGTAGAGTTTATTATGCATGTTAAAGAAATTTATTAACTGTGCCTGTAAGGCACATTCTTTTATATTTCAGTATATGTTTGTACTCTTGTAGATCACTGTTGAGTATACTATATTGGGGTAGTAGTTGGCATGAAGTGTGGTGGGAATACAAATAGATAAATAAAATACTTGTGCTCCTTGCTCTTGAAGAGCTTGTAATCTTAGGAGAAAATCAAACCTACCAAAAAATAAATATAATGGAAAATAAACTTGGCCTGAAAACATTAAAAATGTCACAGAACCATTCTCAGGTTAGTCCCTCTGAATTATCTAGAAGACCATATCATTAAATGTGGATTTAACATAGAGATTGCTTTTTTTTAAAAGAGTAATTTGTTTGTTTTATAGGATATGCCTATCATCTCATATGAAGAAAATGTTTTACTATCTTTTCTTACTTACCATACTATGTTTTAAAGTGTTATGACTGTATTTTAGTATGCAACATTAGATGCTCTGGGTTTATAGCTTAGAACTGTTTAAATATTAATATGTCTATTAACTATGGGGCTATGGAATATGTAGTAGTTAATTTTCTTTATTTTTCTTTCTCTAATACACAGTGACAGTTATGGTACGCATAGTTACATAAAATTAAGAAAAGGGAAGTTAAACTGTTTTGATTAAGGTACATGTTTTGGTAAAATTTCATGTCATAATATTTGTTTTCCCAGCGAAGATGGTTTTATCTATTTTCTACTCTCTGATTCTCTGACACCAACTGCTGTGTCCAAAAATTCAAACAATCCTAATACTATGTGGAGTTAGCACAGATGCCACAGGTTAGGGCTCAGGCCTACAAGACTGTCCTCATCCTAGATGCCAGTAACAAGTCTCAGTTGGCTACCAGTACTTCTGACTAACCGGTTGTAAATTTTAGAGTCTCCATAACTTCCTCCACAGTTTGATAATTTGCTAAAACAACCCTTCGGACACATGAAAGTGCTTTACTCAGAAATAGCCAAATGGTCCCACATCGGGCTCCCTGCTTGGCGGGAAGTCTGCTTCTCCCTCTCACACTCCCCCTGCTTGTGTTCCCTCTTTGGCTATGTTTCTCTCTGTCAAATAAATAAAATCTTAAAAAGAAAAAAAGAAATAGCCAAATGGAAGCAAAGTTTTGGAGGCTGTAAGTGACACATAGCTTTCATGCTCTTTTCGGGCATGCTACCCTCCCAGTACATCAGTATGTTCACCAACCCAGAACTCTCCTTATCTCTTTATTCAGTTTTTATAACCCAGTCTTTAGTTGCACTCCCTTCTCTTGAGGTCAGGGGGTGAGGCTGAACTTCTTACCCTCTATTCAAGCATTTGGTCTTTCTGGTAACCAGCCCCTTCCAGAAACTGCCTGCGGGTCCCCTTTCTTGAATTAAAAAGATATTCCTACCACTAAGGGAAATTCCAAGAGTTTTAGGAGCTCTGTACCAGGAACTCAAGACAAAGATCAAATATATACTTTTCATTATATATTAACCACTCTATAATGAAAAATATATATTGATAGAATTTGAGATCGTAGCAGTCAAGGCTTTCAGCAATCGCTTTGCATCTGTGTCAGTTATCTGACCACAGTCACAATTTAACTTGTCGAGATGGTGACTTCTTTTTCACTTCTGTACTCTCTGGCTTTAGAAGGCTCTCATCACTATTCTCATTGTTACCATTTCATTCCATACTAGGTGAGTTTAGGAAGTTGTCAGTACATGAAGATGTTGTACTCCTAAAGTTCATTCGTAATTTCATAGTTTTATATATAGAATATATTTTCTGTTGAAAAAGTTGGGTAAGTGGTGAATGTTTTTATACCAATTCATTGGCTTTAGAAAGATAACGTGCTAAGTTCAAAAGAAGAAAATTGGGAGTGTTGAGGATGAAAAGGCTGGTGATTGCTTTTAAATCTAGGGAAATGAGAGCTTTGCTGTTCAGTGTCTAGAGATGTCAGAGGAAAGATACTGTGTACTGTGAACTGAATTGTATGCCCCAAAATTCATAAGTTAAAGTCCTCACCCCTAATGTGACTGTATTTGGAGATCAGATATGTAAAGAGGTAATTGGGGTTAAATGAGGTTATGAAGGTAAAGCCCTAATTCAACAGGAGGGGTGACTTTAGAAGAAGAGGAAGAGGCACCAGGGATGGGCACATTAAGAGAAAAGGCTATATCAGGACAAAGCAAGAAGATAGCTATGTGAAGGCTAACCAGAGAGGCCTCGGGAAAAATTAAACCTGCCAACACCTTGATCTTGGACTTTGAGCTTCCAGATCTGTGAGAAAATTAGTTTCTATTGTTTAAATGACCCAGTCTGTGATATTTATTTTAACAGCCTTAGGAAACTAATAAATTGTGACAATAGAATGTCAACCCGTGCTCCATGGAATTATCATCTACAAAATGTTAATAGAGATTTCTTAAAAGGGACCCTTGGCTTAAGAAACTTGGGGAAAAAAGGGCGCTTGGGTGGCTCAGTCAGTTAAGCATCTGACTCTTGATTTTGGCTCAGATCATGATCTCCACGTTCTGGGATCGAGCCCCATGTTGGGCTCCCCACTCAGCAAGGGAGTCTGCTTGTTTCCCTCTCCCTCTGTCCCTCCTCCTGCTTGTGTGTGTGCGTGCTTTCTCTCTCAAATAAATAAATAAATTTTATAAATAAATTAATAAATTTGGGAAATAATCTATAATGTATTCTCCCTTTAAGAATTGACAATGCATATTCATATATTAAACAGTCTTAGAGGCCTTGAAGCAAAGAAATCTGTTTGTTTTTTTTTGAACTTTAACATTTCCTAAATATATTTGTCTATAGAACATTTCCTTTCTCTTTTTAAGTGAAATGTGTTTACCCATCCAGAAGAAAGGAGGGGGAGAGACACCCCCCTCATTTCTCTTATGCAGAGGATATGGTTTCCTATTCCTGTATTTAAGGAACCTATAGAATACATCCCTAGAAAGTCCTGAGTGTGAGCTGTCCACCAATATAACTTCAGTGAGAAACAGAGTATGCAAAGGAGAGGCAATAGATATCTTACAAGGAGGAGCTCTGGCATCTTAACCTTTATTTAGAAAATCATTGTAGTTGATTAGTTATATTTTATATTAATGACTTGAAATGTTTTTCATTGTATATTTGTATTGATATGGGTTTATATTTTTAAGGATTGTGTCTCTGATAACTTTATTATTCTTTTATAACTTTTATAACTTTATTCTTCTTTGCCTGAAAGGCTTCACAGCATAATATGATAGTTAAAATCAGAGGCCCTGGAATCAGACCTGTATATGAATCCTAGTACTGTTTCTTCCTTAGGCAGATTACATCAGCCTATGTCAATTCCCTTCTTTGAAATAAGTGAAATAATAGTACTTACCTTTGTGGTTGTTGTGAACCTCTTAGTATAGTATTCTTCAATATAATTACTTATCTTTATTCTGAGTAAAGTTGTACGTTATACACAGGAATGTGTAGAACATAAGTTGTGATGTTCCATCAGTAAAAAGATAATGGATGTTGGCTCTGTTGTTTTACTTGAGGTGAAATTCACATAACATTAACCATTTTAAAGTGAACAGCAGTTCAGTGGCATTTAGTACTTTCACGATGGTGTATAACCATTACCTCTAGTTCCGAAACAGTCATTACCTCACAATAAAATTCTGTACAGGTGAAACAGTGCTCAGCATTCTCCTCTGTCCCAACTCCTGGCAACTACCAGTCTGCTTTCTATCTTTATGGATTTATCTAATTTGATATTTCATATGAACATATCATAAAATGTGGCCATTTGTATCTGGCTTCTTTCACTTAGTATAATATTTTGGAGGCTTATTCATGTTGTAGTATGTATTAATATTTCATTTCTTTTTATACTCCATCTCTCTTATGCCTACAAGTGGAATTGCTGGGTCATATGGTAATTTTATTTTATCTTTTTGAGGAACCACCAAATTGTTATCCACAGTGTCTGAAACAATTTACATTCCTATCGGCAGCACAGAAGGGTACCAATCTTCACATCCTTGTTAACACTTATTATTTTCCTTTTCTGTTTTTGATTATAGCCATTTTGGTGGGTGTGAGGTATCTCGCATTTCCCTTATGACTAATGATGTTGAGCATCTTCTTTTTGTGTTTATTGGCCATTTCCATATCTCCTTTGGATATGTGTCTATGCAGGTCCTTCAGAGATTTTTAATTGTTTTTGACTTTTAAGAGTTCTTTATATATCCTAGATACTAGACTCTTTAACATATGTATAGTTTGTATGTAGTGTGTCTCCATATCTGTGTACTATCTTTCCACTTGACAATGTCCTTTGATGTACAGCCTTTAAGTTTCATGAAGTCCAGTTTGTCTTATTTTTTTTCTTTTGTTGCTCATGCTTTTTAGAGTCATATCTAAGAATCTCTTGCCAGATCCCAGATCATGCAGATTTACTCCTGTTTATTCTTCTAAGAATTGTATGATTTCAGTTTTTATATTTGGGTCAATTTTTTTAAGGTTTATTTATTTATTTGTTTGTTTGTTTATTTATTTATTTATTATTGTGCATGGGTGCACGAGTGGTGGGAGGAGTAGGAGGAGAAGGAGAGAATCTCAAGCTGACTCCACTTTGAGCATGGAGCCTGATGTGGGCTCAATCTCATGACCCCTAGATCATGACCTGAGCCGAAGTTAAAAGTTGAACCTTAACTGACTGAGCCTCCCAGGTGCCCCTAGTTAATTTTTATATATACTATGATGTAAGGGTCCAATTTCATTTTTTTTTTTTCATGTGGACATCCTGTTGTCCCAGGGCCATTTGGTGAAGAGACTCTTCTTTCTGTTGTTGCTGTTACTCTTTAAATCTGCCTCTTGACTAGAAAGGTACTCTAATGAAGTGATTAAGATTACTGATTCAGGAGACAGAACACTTGGATCCAAATCTGGCATTATTGCTTATTATCTTGTGACCTTCAGCAAGTTATTTAAACTTTCTAACACTCAATTTTCTTTAAATAGAAAATAATAGAAAAATCAACTCCATAGCATTATTGTGAATATTGTATAATGTATGAACAGCACTTAGCAAGATTCCTGATTATAGAGATCAGTTTTGGCAAGAATTACCATCAATATCCATGATTTTTGAAGAAATTACTATTTAGTAACAACTAACCCAAATTATGGTCCATGAGGCCTAGACTAATACTTTAGTTTGTCAAAAGATGGGACTAGTGAATCCAAATGAATTGAGGTAAGTTAGGAAAACATTAGAAGGAGTAGAAATTTAATAGTGTATCAGCAGTTATGTATGTTATATACACCTTAACAACTCACCTTATTTTATGAGTAAGAAACCTGAAGTTTAGAATATTAACTGATTTTGCCAAGATATCATCATATAATGATTCAGTGATAGAGGGAGGATTCAAATCCAGGTCTGCCTCATTGGAAGGTCTGCTCCTTCACTCTATTATGATGACTTAATGTAGAAAAAAGGATTTAAGAAACATATCATCTGTCTTCCTTCCGGAATTTCATACAATACTAGAGTAAGAAGAGATGAAAAATGTGTGTGTGTGTGTGTGTGTGTGTGTGTGTGTGTGTTTGTGAGAGAGAGAGACATATATATGTGCCACATAAAACGTTGCATGCAATCAGTTCTCTAAGGGAATATTTTATTGTGATTTATATATACTTTTGGTTAAACCTCCGGCTACAGCATATCTGAACTTCTATAATTCTTTGTGTAATTAATATTTATAATCCAAGTATTAGTATTTGACTACTCTTAGTATATTGAATGCAAAAATTTTAACATCTAGTAAGTCAAGATTTCTTTTTCTTTTTAATTAAGGTCTCCAAGTCTAATATTTCAAATGTTACTGAAAAAAAATTTGGAATTCATACATTTAGGTTTCTTTTGTGATTCTCTTAGATGTAATAAAGGAACAGAATCGAGAATTACGAGGCACACAGAGGGCTATAATTAGAGATCGAGCAGCTTTAGAGAAACAAGAAAAACAGCTGGTAAGTAGAACATTAAATTTCAGTTTAACTTTTCAAACAAATTTGGAAATTAGTGTTAGAATAATTAGCTAACTAAGAAAAAGACACATGGCAGGTGGTAAGTGATTTACTAAGAAATGGCATTTACAGTCTTCCTGCATTTTCTGCTTACCTTTGTTTATTGTGTCATTCTGCTGACTTTTATCAGGATTCTGTGTATTCTGCTGATTATAAAATCAAATTATTCTTCAGTTTGTAGAAGTCATGAATGCCTAGGAGGAAATATTGCTTAAAACACAGCCACTTCATTCTCAGTTGGCAAAAATAAAATAGTCCTGAATAACAAGAGAAGGTTCAGAAATAATTATGTTAACCTGTAGGTATCTTACTTGATATTTTAGTGATCATTGTGGCTGTGATAATGAATGTACTTTTTAAAAAATAGATTATCTTGCCCATTCTTAATATTTTTGTTATGTTTTTAAATGTATGTTGCTTAAAATCTTTTAAACAAACAGCATGATTGAGGTATCAGTGATGTGCAGTAAACTACATATTTAAAGCATACAGTTTGATACATTTTGGTATGTGGATAAACTCATGAAACCATTACCACCGTCAGGGTAATGGACATATCCATCATCCTGAAAAGTTTCTTTATTCCCTTTATAATGTCTTTCACCTATCCTTCCCTGACTCTTTCCTCCCCAGCAAACACTGATCTGTCACTGTGATTAGTTCACATTTTCTAGACTTTATATAAATGCAATCATATAACTCTGTTTTTTAATATGGCTTCCTTCATTCATCATAATCATTTTGAGAATAATCATTGTTACATAATCAGTATTAATTTTTTTTTTATTTACTTCATTGTATGGATGTTTCACAGTTTATCTGTTCACCAGCTAGTGGACATTTGGGTTATTTCTAGGTTTGGGCTGTTTTGAATAAAGTTGCTATAAAGATGCAATTGAAGTCTTTGTGTGAACATATGTTTTCGTTTCTCTTGAGTATATTCCTAGGAGTAGGATCACTGGATCATAGGGTAAATTAAATGTATGTTTAACTGTAAGAAACTGCTAGACAGTTTTGCAAATTGGCTGTA
Source organism: Spilogale gracilis (assembly GCA_004023965.1). NCBI lineage: Eukaryota > Metazoa > Chordata > Mammalia > Carnivora > Mephitidae > Spilogale > Spilogale gracilis. Next base: position 22,100 of record PITA01009959.1, read on the forward strand.
ATGTTTTCTGTTCCCACCATTTATATGAAAGCAAAGTTTTTCCACATCCTGGCCAATAGTTAGAGTTGACAGTCTTTTTACTTTTAGTCATTCTGGTGGTGAATAGTGGATCGTCATTTTAAATTGTATTTTGGTAATTGCCAATGATGTTCAGCGTCATTTCATGTGCCTGTTTGCCATTTACATATCTTTTGCCAAAGTGTCTATTGAAATATTTTACCCATTTTTATGAAGTTTTTTATTTGTAAGAGTTTTTTATATGTTTTAAATACAGGTACCTTATTAAATATTTGTTTTACAAATATTTTCTCCAGTTATTGGTCTTGTCTTTTATTTTCCTGATAGTGTCTTTTGTGGAACAGGAAATTTTTATTTTTATCTTTTTTTTTATGGTTCTTTTTTTTTTTTAAATTTATTTAACAGAGACACAGCGCGAGAAGGAACACAAGCAGGGGGAGTGGGAGGGCGAGATGCAGGCTTCCCGCTGAGCAGGGAGCCCGATGTGGGGCTCAATCCCAGGACCCGGGGATCATAACCTGAGCTGAAAGCAGACACTTAATGACGGAGTCACCCAGATGCCCCAGATTTTTATTTTAATCAATGCAATTTATTATTCTTCTTTTCTATGATTAGTAGTTTTAGGTCCAAAGAAAGCTTTCTCTAACCTAGTCGCTAATTTTTCTCTTATGTGTTCTTCTAGAATTACAGTTTTAGTTCTTACATTTAGGACTTACTATTGAATTAAGTTTTAGGGTGTTATCAGGTGAGGGTAGAAGTTCACTTCTACATCTGTTGAGATGATGATCATGTAGTTTTTCTTCCTTAGTCTGTTAATTTAATGAATTAAATTTATTGATTTACTAAAACTGAATCAAGCTTTTGCTCCTGGGATAAGCTCCATTGGTAATGACATGTTTGTTTTGTTTTGTTTTGTTTTTGAAATATTTTTTCAGTATGCTGAAATTTTATAAAGAATAGTTGAATCCATGTTTGTGAAAGGTACTCATTTATAGTTATCTTTTCAGGCAGTATCTGTTTGGTTTTGACATCTGAGTGATGCTGACTTTAAAGCACGAGTTGGTTTCTCTTGCTCCTCCTTTACTGGAATAATTTGTGTATTTCTTCCTTAAATGATTGGATTCATCAATAATGCCATTGGGAAGGAACTTTTCTTTGTGGATAGGTTTCTAAACTACAAATTCAATTTATAGAGAAAAACAGATACAGAATGGATCAGGATAACCGTCTTTTTAAATTAGCTTTGGTAGGTAACATCTGTGATTTGTCTGTGTCTACTAAATTTTAAAATGTAATGACCTATTTATTCATAATATTTCCATATTATCCTTTAACATCTTTAGGATATGAAGTGATGCCCTCCTTTGCATCACTTTTTTTCTTTTTTTAAAAGATTTTGTTTATTTGTCAGAGAGAGAGAGCACAAGCTGGGAGAGTGGCAGGCAAAGGAGAAGCAGACTCCCTCCTGAGCAAGGAACCCTATGTGGGACTTGATGCCCAACCAACTGAGCCACCCAGGCGTCCCCACCTTTGCATCCCTAATCTTTGTAATTTGTGTGTTCTCTTTGTCTCATTTTCCCCCCCTTATCTGTCTGGTGAATGGCCTATGAATTTGATCAGTCTCTTGGTTTTGGATTTCATTCATTTTCTATATTTTTCTTTCCTACTATATAGATTTCTTTTATTGTTTATATTATTTTTTACTTGTATTTACTGTTTACTTACTTTTTTTTTCCTAGTTTCTCAATTTTGAACCTTGTGAGATATTTATTCTTTTCTAATACAGGCTTTAATGCTATAAATTTCATTTTATTAAATTCAAAAACTATCTTACTTCTCTTGAGATTTTTCCAATCCATGACTTATTTAAAACCATGTTGTTTAATTTCTATTTATTTATGATATTCCTTCCTTTTCCTTACTGATTTTCAGCTTAATTTCATTGTGGTTAGAGAACATACTTTGTATGATTTCAGTCCTCTTCAGTCTATTGAATCTTGTTTTCTGAGCAAAATATAATGTATTTTGGTGATTTCCTTCTTTTTTAGTGCGCACCTATAAAATATTCTGCTGTTGGTGATGGAATTTTTATAAATGTTGTTTAAATCAAGTCGATTATAGTATTTTTTGTAAATCTGTATCATTACTGATTCTCTTGTCTACCTGTTCTAACAATTCTAGCAGTGTACTCGAGAGGAGTTGTTGATATCCTCATGCTAATTGTGTATTTGTTTTTTCTTTCAGTTCTGTCAGTTGTGCTTCACTTGTGCTTCAATATTTTGAAGCACTGTTCTTAGGTGCGTGCACATATAGGATTACTTTAATATCTTTATACATTGATTCCTTTGCCATTATGAAATGCCCCTTTTTATTTCTGGTAGTATTCCTTGTTCTCACGTTTTTATCTGATGTTAATGGACACACTGCAGATTTTCAGATTTTAGTAAGTAATTATATGGAATATGTTTCCTATCCTTTTACTTAGCTTTGTTTTTGTAATTAAAGTTGGTTTCCTGACATAGCATATAGTACAGTTTATGTTCTTATCTAAAATGACAACCTTTTACTGAGGTGTTAGGTGAACCTTTTCATTTGAGGTAATTGTCTTTATTATTCACTTTAAATCTACCACTGTGCTCTTTTTGCTATATCCCACCAATTCTTTGTCCTATTTTTTTTCTTTTTCCTACTAACTTTTGGATTGAACTTTTTTATTTTCTTTTAGGCTTTTTGTAAATACTGTTTTATAGACTTGCTTTATATTTGTAGATGAAGGTATGAATTCCTGTGTAAACATGTGGAATAAATTGCCCTCTTAAATTAACTCTTTTTTTCTGTGACTTCATAATGCCTCTTCCTCTCTTCATGACCAGGGAGAAAAGGGTACATAATGTGTGTTTGATTTTTTTTTTTTCTGAAGTAAATCATTAGGGACTATATATCTATCAATGCTTTTATTCCCAGTACTCTTTTTATTTCCTGTCTTAGGAATTAGAAATTAAGAAAATGGCTAAGATTGGTAATAAAGAAGCTTGCAGAGTTTTAGCCAAACAGCTTGTACATCTACGAAAACAAAAAACAAGAACTTTTGCTGTAAGTTCAAAAGTCACTTCTATGTCAACACAAACGAAAGTGATGAATTCCCAGATGAAGATGGCAGGAGCAATGTCTACTACAGCAAAAGTAAGTGGGAACCTTTATATCCATACATTTTTGGTTTTATCTAAGACATTTAAATGTCAGTATTCAAATCATTGTGGTACAGAATCTGTGTAATATTTAGTAAAATATGTGGTATAGAATCTGTGTAATATTTAGTAAAAGGAGTTATAATACTAAGTAATCCAGATAACTACTTCTAGAATTTGTAATTGTAGTTATCTTACAATATTATATTAGTTTCACATGTACATAGATTCTTTATTAATTTGTTTTACTATTAAAATTTCTTGTTTCAGGACTTTTTTTTTTCAAGATTGTGTGTACCTTCTAAATTTTTTAAATTGACTTAAAGTGTTGTTTGCCTCTTCCCCTAAATAATTTGATTTTTTTGGTCTTATTCCATTAAACTGTAAGTTTTAATTACTTCTGAGTAATAATGTGCTCTTGATTCATTTTCATGTATGTAACAGGACACATGATTTCTGTCAGAAGGATTATCAGTTAATTTTTATCAGGAACTTATGTTTAATATATGGTCTTTATATAAAAAATAAATGTTTTTATTATAGAGTTTAAAGGACTATGAGCTTTTTTTTAGAGAGAGAGAGAGCTCAGGGGTGGGGTGGAGGGTGGAGGAAGAGAATCTGAAGCAGGCTCCACACTCATCATGGAGCCCAATATGGGACTTGACGTCACGACCCTGAGATCATGACCTGAGCCAAAATCAAGAGTTGGATGCTTAACCGACTGAGCCACCCAGGCACCCCTGAGTTGTTTGATTTTTAAATAAATAATGAATCCCTTGATGTGTATGAAGTACTATAGGAATAAGAAGACATTTAAGACAAAGGCCCTGTTCTTACAGATTTTATTGTTCAGTTGGGGATGGGGTGGGGATAGAGAGCAAGGAGGGTAAGCTATATCTGAGAGGGAGACTACTTACTACATAAATCAGTTTATGCTAAGTTTTAGTGAACTGTACAGATCTTTGAATTGAATGATCTGAAAGACTTTGCCGAAGACACAGGGGTCTTAAAAATACCACTGGGTGTTAAATATAAGGAAGAAGGAGTATGAATATGAAGACCAAAAGAAAAGAAAGCCACAGAGGAAAGTAGGAGGCTCATATTAGAAAAATGGTATTTATAGTTGATTCTCATGATTTGAAGTAATTAATGTTCTTAAGTTGGGAACGCTCAATTAGTGAATGTTGAACCATCGCTCCTAAGGGAAATACAGGGTTAGGTTCTTGTGAGCCTTTGGTCACAACATTGTTGTCAACCAGCTTATACCTAAGGTTTTTTGGTGTTTTTTAAAAATTTTCATTTAATTATTTTATTAACATATAATGTATTATTTGCTTAAGGGTACAGGTCTGTGACTCATCAGTCTTACACAATTCAGCACTCTGCATAGCACATACCTTCAATGTCTGTAATGCCTAAGGTTGTTTTATGTGTTTCTGTTGAAAGACACCATAGTTAATAAATGTTGATTCATTAACATTGAATTCATGCTTAATCAAAGCTTAACATGTATTTTCTCCATGAATACATCATAGTTTTGTGCACTTAGGAACACTACAGAACACTTCAGTAGTGTGGTTGAGGCCATTTTAATAATGGCAAAATCACCAACAAAAGGTAGGTGAACCACAATAAGGACACTTGTTTATGGTATGAGAGTTGAGACAAGAAAGCACCTTATTTGACCTTGGCTACAAACAAGCATGTTGGGCAACTCACATTTTTTGCTATTCTCTGTGTGTCCAGAGAGCTACAGAAAAGCTCTGTTGAGTATTGGTTTGAAGTTACATATACATTTTAGTGAGTAGGCAGATCCACAAATATGGAATCCAGAAATAATAAGGAGCAACTATAATTGTGTTTTAGATTACAGAGCACATTAAAATAGAATTCATCCATCCTAGGTACAGTAAGTGTAGTGACAACTATGTTCTTTAAAAAAAAAAGAGGATATTTCAAAAAATAGAGGAAGTTTCAGTATTAGTTTTGTTCTGTCAGTTAACTTACTCTTGATGAATCTTTGTCATTTTATAGTGAAAAATAGTTAAGGGCAAAAATTTTTGTTTTTCATTTTTTTTTCACAAACAGAACTAAACATCTAATTGGGGAAAAGGTCATATGTGATGATCACACACTTGAGATGGGTAACTTTTCAATAATGTTAAGGGGAAAACTACTTATTTTGCAATTTTTTTACAGGTGGTAGGCTAGGAAAAGGTACTGAATATGATCCTGCCCTGTAGAGATACTTGAACTGGAATTTTCACTTAATATTTTTAGAAATGTATTAATTCAGCAAATATTTGTTTAGACCCTACAGGTAGGAAGTATAGCAAATGATTGGGATGAAATGGAAAGCAAAACCAGGCAAGGGTTTAAACTGTACAGTCTATTTCAGATTTTATTTATTTATTTATTTGAGAGAGAGAGAAAAAGAGAGAGTGAGTGGGAGGAGAAGCTGAGGGGGAAGTACAAGGAGACTGCATGCTAAGCTTGGAGCCCAATACGGGGCTCAATCCCAGGACTCTGATGAAATCATGACATGACTTGAAATCAAGAGTTGGATGCTTAACCAACTGAACCACCCAGGCACGCCTGTACAGTCTATTTCAAAAACAACCCATTTGAGAGGTAGGTAGTGTGGTGATTAGGAATATACATTCTGGACCAGATTACTTGAGTTTAAATCTCAGTTCTGTTCATTAGCTTTTGGCAAGTTATTTTGCCCTTCTGTGCCTTGATTCTCCATTTTTAAAACAGGAAAAATGGTGGCACCTAGCACGTAAAAGATTTGTCAGGTTTAAATACATGTCTTTTAATGTTAAAGGTTATATGCAAAGTGCTTAGAACAGTGTCTGGCACACAGTTAAGACTCTATAGGTGGCGGGGCACCTGGATGGCTCAGTTGGTTAAGCGACTGCCTTCAACTCAGGTCATGATCTCGGAGACCCGGGATCGAGTCCCACATGGGGCTGCCTGTGCAGCGGGAAGCCTGCTTCTCCCTCTCTCACTCCCCCCTGCTTGTGTTCCTTCTCTGGCTGTGTTTCTCTCTGTCAAATAAATAAAATCTTAAAAAATAAATTAATGAATTAAATAAAATATGTGAATGGATTAAGTATGTATGCTGTGTATCCCCCTTTTTAATTTAGACATCAAAAGCTTAATGAAAAATTTTGTAAAATTTAAAATGTAATTCTTTTCAAATTAGACATTGCCTGGTTGCCATGTAGTAGGCAAATGTACTTTTCTCCATTTGAATAGCAATGGATTTTTTGTGGAAAGTGTTTCTAATTTTTTTTTTTCTTTTGGCCTACTGTTCATACAAGTTTTTTCACCCTGGTCTTTATTATGTAAATGTTAAACAGATGGTTTCCAAGTGAGTATTTCATTTTTTTCTAGAATACTTAACAGTCTTATATAAGTGTGATTATGGCAGTATGTATATCTGTAGAAAGCCTGTATCTAATTTGCTCTGTTCTCTTTGGGCTTATTTCTTAGTAAAAATGTCACATTTATGTAGCCAACATAAATCTTTTCATATATTTCAAGACAATGCAAGCAGTTAACAAGAAGATGGATCCACAAAAGACATTACAAACAATGCAGAATTTCCAGAAGGAAAACATGAAAATGGAAATGACTGAAGAAATGAGTGAGTTTAATAACTTGTAATGAAATTTAGTTTTTTATCTTCGAATCAGCCAGGTTTATTAACTAGTACCTCATATTCTAATCCATAAAAGATGAAATGTTGAAAAAAGCAATAATACAGCACCCTTCTGAATAGATGTCTATATTATAACTCCAGTGTGTTTTCAGATTGGCAATGTATAAGGCTCAAGTCCTATCAATCTTTACTGGAAGGAAAAATATAAGATATGATATGCCACATTTTTATGTCATATTGGCCCCAGCAGTTTTACTTCATTGATGAGGGGACCAAAACCAACTTGTGAATAAAAGAACTCTTCCTGGTATGAGTATGGTAGTTTCAGAGTTGTGGTGATTCTTTCATACTAGAGAAAATCTCTGTTTTTTTTGTAGGTAGAGATAATGGAGCGCTTTTGTTCTTATTTTTTCCTTTTCCTTCCCAGAGTTATTTAATATTTAGTTTCCTTCTTTTTGATTATAAGTTAATTACATTTTGTAGAGGAACTATGGAGAACACAAAGGAACAAAGTTTATTTAAAAAATCTATTATCACATCACCCAGATGTAATTACTATTAATGTTATATGCTTCCTGTATTTTTGCATCTTACAGTAGTTAAATCATACCACATGTGCAATTTTGAACCTTATCCTGCTTTTAAAAAACATACTAGTATGATAGACACATGTACTCATGACCTTGAATCTTCTCTGAAGTCTTTTTTTTTTATACTGCATAACATTGATACTAAATAATGTCAATCTTTATTTATTGAACCATTCTTACACTGGTAAGATAGTTTTAAAATTTGTTGTGTATTTGCTAATCCTTGATAAATGTTTCTATATTATCTTTGACTAAATTTTTAAAATCTCCTTAGAGTATTAACTTTTGTAAGGCTTTTGGTTCACACCACATTCTTCCCAGAAAGACTATCCCAATCTTTATTTTGTTGCCAATAAATAATCCTGGTCAACATTACTTAACATGGTATATCAAAACCGACATCATTACTTCACAAGAGTATTTTTTTGTTGTTTTACAGCTATGTAGAGATATGCCAGTTTAGCTCTGCTTAGCTACCAGCATTTTAACTTAATGGCATTTAGTGTATAAAATAGTATCTAATTAAATTACCAGGAATACTAAATTCACCACTGTTCAAGTATTCAATTTCAGAATATCTATTTTCCTTTTAGGAGTTAACGAAAATGTATGTGTATCTTTGATAGTTCAAAAAATCTTTAGCTTTGACTGTGAATCTTTACTTTGAAAAATAAGACTTTTTTGAAACATTAGTGAATTTTTAATGACTGAGAATTGTCATTTATATAATGATCATAGTATCTAACATGTTTATGTGATTTCAGTGATATAATTGAAATTTATATTGTATAGTACTGCTCCAGAACTTGTTCACATTCCATACATTCCATTTTGGAAACAGGATCTTTGAGAAATCTATATTTTACACACACACACACACACATATTTTATATATACACATATATTTGTATATAAATACATACATATAAATTCAAATATATAAATATTATATGTATGTGTATATATATAATATGGTTAATTTTGTTACACTTTTTCTGAAAGCATCCTTGTTAATCCCTGATTGCACTTCTCTGTTCTTTCTCATCTATTTCATTCTTTCATTTTTTCTGCAGCTACTTTCTGAGTCCCTTATAAACTTTGACCTGTACTCCCTACCCTCATTATTTCTTCACTTTCATCTAAATTATTTTTCCAGAAACTTACCTCTGAGGATGACAATGAGATTCCTTTAGTGGCTTCTTCTTTTTTTTTTTTTTTTAAGATTTTATTTATTTATTTGACAGAGAGAGATCATAAGTAGGAAGAGAGACAGGCAGAGAGGAGGAAGCAGGCTTCCCGCCAAGCAGAGAGCCCAATGAGGGCCTGGATCCCAGGACCCTGAGATCATGACCTGAGCCGAAGGCAGAGGCTTAACCCACTGAGCCACCGAGGCACCCCTTTAATGGCTTCTTGCTGGCTACAAAGTAAAGCCCCCAGATTTAAATCAAAAGCAGTTTTCAAATCAGGTCCCTTTATTTTGCCAATGAGCATACTGAGGCCCAGAGAGTTAAAATGACATTCTCCAAAAGTTGAATCTATACTATGAAAGAACTGAGACTCTAACTGAAGGGTTAACATTTGCTTTATTTCTTCAGAGATGATACTATGAAGTTTTTTTGTCCTTGAACATAACATAGCTTTTTCCAAATGTACTTTATGCTATTGAGCTGACACAAAAAAATCAGACTGTCTAGTCACGCTCATACCGACCAGAGATCCTAAGCAGTATCAAGGTTTATTAATTATATCAAGGACACAAGCAGTTAAGATGTACATGTGAAACAGGGAGAGGGCTGGGACATCCCAAATGATTCCCCAGATCTTTTTTTCCCCCGTATCAGACGTAAACTCTTTGACCCAGAATAATAGATACACCTTTTCCATTCGTATACCTTAAATAAAAACACAGTAGAGAACTTGCCCTACCTTGAGTGAATCTCTGTTGTCTTCCACCAAGTCTTTACTCATTCTATTCCTCTTATCTCTGTTTGGTCAAATCCTATGCATCCTTCAAGGAGCAACTCACATGTACTTCCTTCCCAGTTGGCTGTAATCTCTTCCCTTTATTATCTTTCTAATTTACTACAATCTGATTATTAATTTCTTTTGTACTTAAATGTAAAGTACCTGAGGTCTTTCTTTTTCTCTATTAATTGTATTTGTACTACATGCCCAGGAACTTTGTTTCAGAAATAAACAAGACATAATCCTAACATGATACCTTCTATACAGAGGCTTTGCCATAAATATTTTGGAAAGGGAAGGGAGGAAGAGAGAGATACAGCAGTAATAATCTTGGCTAAATTAGATGTCAGCCTCCACACAAGTTTAATAAAACACTGAATCTTAGACTTTGTTAGAATATTCTACCTACATGTTGAATGTAAATTTAAGTTGAAAATACAATTATAGATATAAAAGAGTAAATTGTCTCCCTGATATTTACAGGATATTTGATTATTGCATATTATTACATGGTCAGATTAAATAGCTACTAACTCGCTCAATTAATATAGTTTGTGGAATCATTATTTAAAAACTTTAAGCCTTTAGCTGTGAATTTCTTTTGTTGTTTATTAAAGACACATTTTTAAAAATCAGAGTAGACTTTTTTGTTATAGGATAATTTGTGTTGCAATGAAAAGTAGTCCAGATTTAGTAACTCAAAATGTATAAGTGAACTTCACTAACTTTTGAAAATGACTTTTGTAGTTTGTTGGCTCACTAAATTTGCCCTTGAGTAATATATAAATATGTACACATGGTTGGGCCACCTTCTAAAAATTTAAATCTAACTTGAAATCTGTTTGATAGTAACTATAATTTTGTCTTTCTCCTTTCCCCCAAGTCAATGACACACTTGATGATATCTTTGATGGCTCTGATGATGAAGAAGAAAGCCAAGATATTGTGAATCAAGTTCTTGATGAAATTGGAATTGAAATCTCTGGAAAGGTATGAATGTCTTCCACCCTCTGTTGGAAATCATTTCTACCACTTTTGTCACTTTAAGTTAGCTTTTGCTGTTAGAAGCATCTTTTTATATTTGAATGGCAAACGTCTTTGCAGTATATTCTTTGTGTCCTTGCCCAAATGTTTGGTAATGCACATTTTTTTTCCCTTTTCCTTTAATACAGATGGCCAAAGCTCCATCAGCTGCTCGAAGCTTACCATCTGCCTCTACGTCAAAGGCTACAATCTCTGATGAAGAGATTGAACGGCAACTCAAAGCTTTAGGAGTAGATTAGTCAGAAAAACCATAATATTTTGCTCACTTATAATTATTTAGTATAAACCAGGCACAATGCAGATTCCTTTTACAAAACACATTTATTTGCAAAAATGAAGACCATGAGCAAACAGTTGTTTCCTAACCCATGACTATTTTGAATCTTTTACCAAAGAATGACAAGGATGCAAAAATGGAACAGTTTGGATTTTAATTAGAACTATTTAGGAGTGATGATGTGTAAAACATTTGACTTCTTTTCTGCATAGGATAGAGAAATTATATTCATTACTTAGTGTTTATGTTCTTTTTACAATGATTACAAAAATCTTGTTAAATGCCACTAGGCACCAACTAAAGAGACTTGTAAAAATATTAAAAATCTATCATTAATTCTGTATCTGTTGCTTGTCCTTTGTTAGCGGTATGTGTTCTGACCATAGGCAGTTCAGCTGCCAGATTATTTTTAAATGATCCCCAAAAGAAGAGTGCTGTTTAAACATCTGTCCAAAAAACTGTCATGAACTTTTATTTTCTTTTTTTTCCTTTGGGAGAACATTCTAGTTGGTAAGTTTATTACCTTTCAGAATGTGCTTGGCACCAGCCTTAAACAGCACAAACATATTGTGCACATCTTTAAATTATTTTAATGGACAGAAAAGACTTACTTTTTAAACCAAAATTAAGGCCTCTTAGGAAAAGTATCCTGGCTCTCTTTTATAAAGCTTATAAAAGTGAATTAAATGTAATTAGTAAAAATGGACACTGAATTAATAACATTTTATAGTAATAAAACTATTTTGGTCTTCCAAGAACTGAGAAAATTTTCCCCATATGATATAATTTAATCTGTTTAATTTTGATCTTCATTAATGTGTATATTGAACCCTCTGAATGGAAGCCATCCTTAATTTAACACTACTGTGACAATACTTGACCCAAATTTTAAAATAAAAATAGCATTTTTTTTCTTGGTAAATACAACTTTGTCAGAAATTACTGCCTAAATGTATATTAATGTATTAGCAGTATTTTTTAAGGTGAAGTTGCTATGGTATTTAATGTATGTATAGGAAGTGAGAAAAAATGAAATGGCAGATTAGTTAGAGATAGATTTAGGATTAGATTTGTTTAAAAAAGTTACGTTGTAATATATGGGTTCTGGCATATTCTACCATAAAAACTGTAGAGGAGATCAGATAGGCGTAAACCTGGTCAACTTACAAGGATGGACATTTTGTCTAGTATCAACATTTAGGACTGGTCTACATGTGGCATATGGTTGGTGGGAAGAATGAAAAGTTCAATTATATCGTTTATAATTCATAAACCATTGTATGATGTTCAAAGATCAGGTTGCATTATTGATAGTATTAGTTTCCCTGACCATTGATGGGTCAAAACATTTTACTGGATTATGGAATCCAGAACTTGTTTTGATTCTTGGATGTACTTGATGATGCCAACTAACTTTATTTACTTTCTTGTTTACATGCGGGGGCTTTTGTTTTTAAAAATTATTTTGTTAAAAAAATTCCAATAAAGATTGATTGCTCTTATCCTTTTTTTCCTTTTACTCTATTTTTGGCTTCTACTAAAGTTAACATTTTTATGCATATCTGGTAATTTTTCAAAAGAACGATTTTTATTATTTTCCTAGAAAGAAAATTAGGTAACTCTGCTCCTTACATTTTAACAAATGTCTTTTCTAAGAATTAGCAGTTAATACAGGACTGATGTTTGTGAATGGAGTAAGTCTAAGAATTGGTTTTGCATGAAGCTGATCTGATGACTCCTTTTCCAGAACTTCCAGGGAATAAACATTTTTAAATATTATTTTTAAACAGGTAAGTCTTAGTGATTTCCTTTATTTTCAGTCAAACATGGATACTACGAAAGGCTTTGGGACCCAAAGGAGAGAGTGGAGTTATACTGATTTGGCTGTACTTACAAAATGCTCCTGGGGCCATTTTTCACAATCATAAATTTATACTGTTACACTATCCTTTACTAAAAATAAAACATTTTTAATCCTTAAGATTAAGAAAGAAGGACTATTACACATTGAGATCACTGAAAATTTAGTTGTCACTTCAACAATGTGGGTCTTAATTAGGAGCACTGACCCCATGCAGTTACAAATCCACATATAACTTTACTTCCCCAAAACTTAATTACTCATAGCCTACTGTTGACCAGAAGCCTTACCAATAACATAATGAGTCAATTAACACATATTTTGTGTTATCTGTATTATATATTGTACAATAAAGAGAGAAAGGAAAATGTTAAGAATATCATAAGAGAAAATACATTTATGGTACTGTACTGTATTTGTGAAAATAATCTGCACATAAGTGGACCTGCAAAGTTTAAACCCATGTTGTTCAATGATCAACAGCACTGACTTTTTTCTTTCTTTTTTTTTTTTTTTTTTTTTTGCCTTGCTTTCTCTAACTTCTCTCTTGGCAAAAGGATTTCTTTAACAGCTACAGTCAAACGAGATGTTGCCCATAGAGAGTGAAAGAGCATAGCAGTACCTCTGTTCGCAAGAAGGATGCAGCCCAGTGTTACATTCTATTACTGGATGTAAAAGTCATGAGTGGTAGAGATTCCAGGGTATCAGAGAAGTGGAATGTGGTATGAAAATGTCAGTGCTAATGGTAATAACAGCTAGTCTTAGAAAACATAAAATGACCATCTCTCCGATGATTGTGTTGTGTAATGTAGACTACATTCTGTGCTCTGAGAGGAGTACCTGGCTATGGCAGGCCCAGTGGAAAGGGGCTCAAGATTGTGACACTTTAAGACCAGAGGGAATCTGGTACCCTTGGGCTTTATTTTATTCAACCAGCACAGTGATAATATATTTTATTATTTGCATTTGAGTGCCTTCTGGAGAAAACTGCTCTCCCCTTTGCCACAAGTACATTCCTTACTAGCCCAGTAGCCACACTTTTAGACTGATCCCTGTGGGCCCAATTTAAATATGTGTTCCTATTTTAGATACTCCCTTGTTAAAACACAGTGTATGTCCAAAGACTTATGATGACTTTCTCCTTGAATGCCATTATTCTACAAGAATAGGTTTTTGGAGCAGCAGAAAAATTTCCTCTCTGTAGAAATTGAGTTCCAGCAAGGGACTTAAGACTATTCTTCTGCACTTAGGTCCTTTAAGAGGCAATTGGATTGAATTCACCTTAGAGGAAGCCTGGAGACTGTGAAGTTTGATTTAAGTCATTTCCAAGTGTCGGAGCCCCACACAACAGTTCCTTTACTCTGCACCCCCCCCCCAATCCTCCCTAGAACTTGAATGCAGGTGCACACAGACACACTGCTCCCATCCCTGAACACTGAAAATATATTTTTACTAGATCAATCTTTCCACCATTAGAGATGGAAAGGTAAATGTATGAATGAATGTCAACCACCTCTACCAGATAAAACTGAATGTACCAACTGATATAACTGACAAATCTGTTTTAATGCACTATACTAAATTCCTGAAGATTTACCACTGAAGTGTTTACAACAACATAGGGTGGAAAGACTATGGCCAAAGTCAGCTTTGCCATTTATTCTCAAATAATATTCCCAACTGTGCTTAGGAAATTACATTTTCTATTTGTTTAATTGCATTCTAAATAACTTTTCTATTTTTATAAAAAGATCAATCTTTATTAAAATATCTCAATACAAATAAGCAAATAGTAAATACCAGTGCACTTAAACTAACTGGTGAATAACTAAAGATTTGCTATTTTAATATTAAGTATTGATTCAAAATAATTCCTTTCAGGGAGAAAAAGTACTTCCGAATGCTAGTTGTATCTAAACTGGAATGACCTTATGGGTGTTATGATCATATATATATATCTGATAAAATTATGATCATATATATATACATAAAATGATAGAAGCATACATATGTTTTATTTTTGTTGTAGAAAGCCAGATTAAACATTCCCAGAAGGTTCATTTTTAAAGTGCAAAAAGTCACTACTCTAGATTTATTTTGCATTACATTTTGTTTCTATTTGCAACTTTCAGACAAGCATATATGCATTTTTGTGTGTGTATATAGAATGTATATATATTTGTATATACACAATATCCCTGCCTTTGCAAACAAAAGAATCCCTTCACAATTAGGTGTGTGGTAAGCTTGTGAATTATACAGAGAAGGAACTTACATATCTACATGGCTGAATAATTTGGAATTTACTCTTGAATAATAAAAGTTTTTGTATATATATTTTGTTCAATATTCCCCAAATGCTAGATGTATACTTAAGCATAGATGATTAAGGTACTGAAAAAGATCTCTTTTTGTCAATAATACACCAAAGTTTCTCACCATCCAATTAGTGGTGATTATGTGTGCATAAACATACATGATCCATAAAAATTGTGACCTGTACAATGCCTGGTCTTTATTACTGTCATAAAAACCATGAAATTGGACAGTATATTTTATTCAGTAAGCATTCTAAGTCAGTATTAAAAGTTGGTCTGCTTCCATTTTTATTATATAAAATAACTTAGATAAACATTGCCAGCAGATTTATATTTTAAAGGCAAAAAAGGCCACTTAGAATGATATTACCCTTATGGTTTGCTTCTACTTGCAAGTTTCAAAGAAGTGCATTCTTATAAATTAAATAAATATGTTCCTTGGATATAATTCCCCCAATTTAAATACTTAATATTTCAAACTTTTTCATCAATTATAAAACATACTCTAACCAATTAACCAAAGCGATAGTCTTTTTTGATAGGATCCCAGATGATTTTCTGTGTTGTGAGACATAAATTATGTTAGGCACCCTTCAAGTTCATAGTGGTTGTGAACAGCCCACTCCTTTGTTCATTTAACAAAGATCGCATGCCCATTATGAGCAAACACTTCCTGGGCACTGGAGGAACAAAGGCAAACAAGCCTGGTATCATTCCTACGCTGCTGTAGCTTACAGAATGGCCATTTGGGGTTCAAAATCCATAAAGGATATTTTCTATAAATAAACATCAAAAAAGCTAAATCTCTGGGAAGAATAAAAAGATAAAAAGTGTCACTTCCGATTAAGATTTCTAAATACACTAACAAAATCTGAAGGCACCTCTGGCTCTTAAGTGCAAACAAATTACACAGTTCAAACAAACTATTAGAGCTGATGGTAAGCAGGACATTGGTTAATCAACTTTTTAATTGTATCTCCTGTTGTGATATTCTTTATTTGGCATTATGATTGAAATGTTAAAAAGCTAAACAGCCTTTGGAAAAGGAATCTTAAACTAAAAGACCCACTTGTGCGTGTGTGCGTGTGTGTGTGTGTGTGTGTGTGTCTGTGTGTCTGTCGATAGAGCAAAAGGGAGAGAGAAAGATTGAGAATCACAGTTTTATTCCTATTGGTATCTTTGGCTTAAACATGTACAGTTTGGCTTCTGAGAATAATTCCTTTAAAGAAAATAATTCATTGACATTTAAATTATATATTTTTTTAAGTAGAAAAGCTGCAAAAGTTTATTGATATAAAATCATTTTTGAAGCCAACCAAATAACTAATTTCTGGTTTTGTTGAAGAAAAGAAAGGAATGAAAAACGGATATTTCTTGGCTATCACACAATAATAAATTTATCTGCATTCAAGATGTTCCTTAGAAATAGTAAATAAACTCTGATTCAGACTTGTTTTCACCCGTTTTTCTCTCTGCCTTCGATTGCAAAACCAAACTCTTACTACTTCTTTCTCAAGATTCAATTCTTCAGCCATTCGCATGATCTCTTGAGAGGATGGTTTATTCTGTTCTCCAAAGTGTCTCTCCAGAGCATCTTTAGCAGCAATACTGAGGGGAGGGGTATAGAGAAAGGTGAGATTATGGTGTTTCTGTGATGTTTTGGCAGATCAAAAATTAAGTACTGTCGAATATCTTAAGTATCAACATTAATACTGTTTAGGACTTTGAAAACACTTCCAAAGCTTCAACAAAGCTAAATATGCAGTCTGTAGAATATTTAGATACTTGTCTTATGCAGGGTATCCTGAGCCAAGTCACAGGGGAAGGAAGTAAGGTATTCTGGACTTTCTGTGTTTATCCCACTTTGTGCCACTAGAGGGTACTGACTTCCTAAAAAGGAAATGAACACTGGTGCAGACATAAGTATCCCTCAGAAATCATGTTATTTACAATAGATGAAATGATTAGTGAACTCATCGACCAAAACAAAACCTGTACTTAGCATTTCCTCTGTAATTTTCACGCAAATTACCAGAAGATCAACTAACAATCTTTCTGGTTTGAAATGTAAGGAATCATGTTGGACTTTGAGACTGAAACACTGACGGCTAGTTTTGCTATTTTTAACATAGATACCAAGTTGCCAAAGCAAGACAGCAGAAATGATCACTCTCTGTAGAGTGATTGCTTAATTTCTGTTTCATCCAAAATTTGTGGAGCAAGTGTTCTTGAATCAACCTACCTTTCCATCAAATGTTAGGAACTACTAGCTCTCCATTTTTCACTACTAAATTATTAAATTATGCTTTTCACTCATCTTGTTTTTTCAGTTGACTCTATTCACCATACATTTATGTTATGTTACACTATATTATCCTCACTCTTCTATTTATATATGTATATATTGTATATATTCCATCTCTTAATATTTTAATATCAAAAGGATACCTTATAGTTGTTCTTCGCTTCCTTTTTCTTTCATTTGCTCCTACTTTTTCATTGTATAAAGCTGTAATGGGGGAAAAAATAATTACAAAAGCAAAGTATGTTCAAAAAGACCTATCAGATTTGAGGTTCAAATTTTCTTTGTAAAACAGTGCAAAATAAAGTTGCTATACATTTTTGTCTTAGACTTTTGCACTTCACGTTTTTATAGTACAAGACCAAGATACAGATGTCAGTGCAGAAGTACTAACTTTGCAAAGACCACTGTCTGTTAGTGATATCCCGACCAGACTTTTCTTGGAACACTTGCTTTAAATGCTTTCAAACCTTACTCATTATCCAGCCTTCTCATTACTATGAGTAGATAATTTTATTACATTAGCAATTGCTTCTATACTTACTTGGAAGACTGGTGTGCACAAAGGCTCTGGTTACAGTAATATCAGGTTATAAAAATTCATGTACAATTACTACAGTATGAACAGAGCCAGAAAATCTGTATGTGTTAAAAAAAATCATTTCACCACTTCACGGCTCTGCCATGTTATCCAGAAAGTGTCCTTATGCAGCTTCTTTTCTCACTAACATATTTCTGCACTTGCATGAGCCTTCGTCTTTTGGGAATATGAAACATACTTATTTTTCATCTGAAAGAGAAAAAACCCAACTAAACCACAAACCTCTCCACTTTAGCATAAATCTTAGCAATGGAAGCCATCGTTTTTAGGTTAAAACATCACAGAGCCTATAACTTCAGTACCTCCTACTTGCTCAGCTTCCTCCAGCCATTTCGATAATATTGCTTTTAGCTTGCATGCATTTTTAAAGCTGAGCTGCAGGTTTTCGAATCGGCAGATAGTTGTTTGACTGAATTCAGAGCCGTGCACAGCTGCCAGAGCTTCGCCGACGTTGGTTTGGGTGTATCCTGTGAAAGGGCGGGAGAGACCTGTTGACTTCAGCTCTTCCAGAAGCATTCATTTTGGCCAGTTATAACAGAAATCATTGTGTCTTTCTTCATCAACTATTAGATATTGCTTTTAAGCATGTATTCATTGGCCATTTAGAGTTGCTTAGTAAGTTCAGTGTAGACTTGCCTACTACTTTAAAAAATACTCCTAGTTATTCTTTTCTAGAAGTCAAAAGAATTCAGACATGAACCCCTGCCATTCACAATATTTAGTGAAACTGGATAGATATGTCAAACACTTTATAAGATACTTATAAATTTTTGCTATTATTAAATATCTGATATATGCTCAACAATATAGTACATTAAGAATGCATAAGTTATATAAATATTTTTATCTCATCTGTAAGAGTGCAAAATTCAACTATATTGTTAAAGGGTATGAAATAGAATGAAGAATTATGCTGGCTTTCCCTGAAAACACGTTTATTACGAGACTGTGATCACCCAATATTTTACGTGTATCTCTGAGCGCATTTATTATATCATTTGGTAACTCTTGTATCCTCAGGCCAAAGATACTCATAGATTGTCCCAAAATATTTTTAGAGTGCAAGTTGATACCAACCATCAACATAGAATTTGAAATATTCACAGCAATATGAATAGCAAACTGAAAACGGTTGTTGTAAAGATCCCAACTGCTGTGTTTATTCCATATAGTAACTGCATATTAATTCAGGGCCTAAAGCTATATTTCTGTGAGCATAAAATGGTTACATATGATGCCCATCAATAAATATCATTACATATTTACCTGTGGTTCATTCCACAAGTGTAGAGGGTAGAACTATCATTTTCAATCCATTTAAAAGATACACTACTTCATGAATTTAAATCGTTTAATTATTATAGTTATTTTATGTTAAAAACACTATTGAAAAAAAGTGTGCAAAGGCTATGAAGAGACAGTTCACAGAGATAGAATTACAAATGACTGTAAAACACACGAAATAACACTTTTCAATCTTCACTCATAAATTTAAAATGAAACCACCAGAGCACCTGGGTGGCTCAGTCAGGTAAGCATCAGACTCTTGATTCGGCTCACGGTATGATGTCAGGGTCCTGAGATTGAGCCCCGTGTGGGGCTCTGCACTGGGCATGGAGCCTGCTTAAGATTCTCTGTCTCCCTTGCCACTGCCTCTCTCCTACCACACTCTCATGGGCTCTCTTCCCCTCTCAAGAAACAAAACAAAACAAAACAAAACAAAACAACAAAAAACACAAGAAATTACCATGGGAACCACTTTGACCTATCTGATTTGCAAAGATCCAAAAAATTAAACCATAGTTTTCCTTCAATAATTTATTCTATGTGCTGTCAGTCACTGTTCTAAGGGCCGAGGATATGCCTTTAAGGAGAAATAAAAATGGATAAAGAAAAAACTCCTGCTTTCATAAAGATTATATTCTAAGGAGTTTGCCAGGAGACATTCATGGCAGTGGTAAAATTTGGCACAACCTCTATATAGACCAGTTTGACAACATCTATTGGAATTACAAGCATACATGCACTTTTATTAAGAAATTATAAAAAAAGGAAGTTATACTTTTAACATTTGTCCTACATGTATATTTATATAGGTACAAAATGCCATTATGGAGTGAATCATTGTAGGGTTGTTTTTTAACAATGTAATATTGGAGACAACCTAAATTTATCAGTAGGGGACTGGTTAAATAAAATATTCATGAAATGGAATTGGATAGACCCATTCAAAAAAAAAATCTCTAAGAATTAATAAGGAAGGCTCTATAAAAAAAATAATAAATCTTAAGACATATATGTTTCTGCTTATATGTGCAAAAGGTATCTCTGGAAGGATGCGGGAAACAACAGGAAAGACAAACATAAAGGATACATTTCACTTAAACCCTTTATGCCTTTGACCATATGAATGGCTTATCTATTCAAAAAGTTCAGTCAACATAGGGAGAAAAACAAGTACTTCAAAGTTAATCTTGAGGTAGGTAAATTGAAAAAAAAATACCAATTTAAAAATCTATGTATTTAGGGTATTAAGAATTAACAAGGAAATAAAGGGTTTTTTGTAGGATTTTCATAATTGGACTAACTCAAATTCACAGCACAGATGTAGAATGAGAAGTATCTTGGACTTCTGAGCAGAGAATAAGAGACTGAACAATAATATCATAAGGATTTGCAGGCCAAGTTGTATGCCCATTACCATTAAGAAGTGCATACCTAGCTTAATTCTTCTCACTTTAAATTCATTGGCAAACTTCTCAAGTTCTCGGATTTCTGGAGAATCCATGTCTATTGGCTCTTCAACCAATTTACTTTTCCGCCTGAGTTCCTGCTTGAAATCAGTGACTGCGGGGTCCTCTGCCAGGAGGGGCTGGTGCATGGGAGGAAAGCCATGACTCAAGGTATGGTCCGGAAACTTATAAAGACAAGGGGTTAAGCTACCTGTGAATAAACAAAGAAAGAGAAAAGAGCCATTTGTAATTATCCTCCATTTCTATACAAGCAAGTTTTGCTCCTTAGAACCCATTATTCTCCTGCAGCCGTTACAATTCTACAAGGTTAAGTGACATCCAGCCATTGAAACAGAAGTCAGCGTAGCTTAGTATAAATGTGATTATTTCTTTTCCACCTTCCTCAGAGCGGTGAAAACAAAAACAATGCCAAAGAGCAAATTCTCTCAGAAGTATGTTTTCCATTATTTCGTTTTCTCTTAAAAGACACCTGCTCCTGTTCATCTGAGGTTCAACTGAATCCCGGGTGTATATTTTGATCTCTCTTTCAATTCATTACACGATTAATCTGTGATGTTTATTATAATAAAGGCATATAGTTAAGCACTATACTGGGAAGTTTTCTTAGGATTCGAAAACTGACTTTACACTCTTAAGAAGCTCCATTATTTTATCAGCCAATGCTTAATTTCAAGGGGAAAATAATCATGCCTTTTTAAGAATTTAACAAAGGCAAAAAAAAAAAATGATGAGAACACAAAGTACACTAATATGCTTAAACAGATTCAAAGAGTGACAAAGGTAATCTTTAAAGTTCTATTAAAAAGTCATCATTAAGATTTCTTGGAGCAAAAATAAGTGGCAGGAAGGGTTCATTTCTAGATATGATGGGCATTCACCCTTAAATGATGAAGCATTAGGTCAATTGATTGGGTTAAATGATAAATGACTAAAAAAGATTTAATTTTTTAAAAATTGTTTCCAGATTTCATTACTAGAAAAGAAGAGTTTCTCAATTGGGGAGCACTGGTGCGAGGAGAACATAAGCCAAATTTCCACACATTTTATTTCTGTTTTCTTCATCAGTATATATATTTTATATGTATATATATATATATATATATAAAATATGTTTATCGGCAGAGATTTCACTTGGATTTATATTAAAGGATACTTGTAAAAAATGACACTTGTATAACCAAGACATTTTGATATAAATAAAATATTTGGTAATCATTTTTCTTATGATTATAAATAAATATTTAAACTAAAAACAAATTGCTATAGAATATATGCAATAATCATTCTTGAAAACACTGAAAAATATATCAAGTTTATGCTACCTATTATTTCCCTATAAATACGTTCACAAATCAAAGACATGAGTAATAATGTAGTTTTCCAGAATATATAAATCTTACATTAGTATATCAATATATAATGACCAAAGAATAGTGTAAGTCAGCAAATTGTTGGCTTGTATTATTTAAATGACAATATGTAATTATAAAGTATACCCCTCTCCAGTAGACTATTTTTTTCTTGAAGCAAAGTAAATATACAAGTGAGGGGTTAAAGAAAATAGCATAAAATAAATTCAGCTGCTATGAATAAATACCTGAAAGAAACCATTCCTGTCTAAAAAAATCCATGCTTTTACAAACCAAAATTATTGTTTTGCTTTTTAAGTCTGTTAATCGTCCATTTTATGCATTAGTGGGTAGTATATTGATCAGACCAGCTAACATTTTTAAGAGCAGTTTTTGAATTTTTAATTCTTTACATATTTTAACTATTGAAAATGGTTATTAATTTGGGGGGTTATTTTCAGCTTTCTATTTGTTTTGGATTTCTGCTAGTTGAAGTAAAAGACTAACCTACATTAAAAGAATACCAATCACATTTATTTTAGCATTTAGTTGATATTTATCTCAAGACTTTGTTTTCACTTAGGCTTTCAGAGTGGGACGTTAGATATATGAAAAATCTTCGCTCCTTTCATCATTCAAAAATACCACATGTCACTTAAGACAATGATGAACACTCTGAGAAAGAGTAAAAGCAGTAAGCAAAAATAAGGCTGCTGGGCTTTTTCTCTTTCTTACTATATTATTTTTTTTAACGGAAGCATAGTTGGCACACAAAGTTATATTAGCTTCAGGGGTACACCATAGTGATGGAACAACTCTATATGTGATGGCCTGCCTGCTGCAGGTGTGGCTAGCACCCATCACCAGATGATGCCATTACAGTTTCACAGACTATGGTCCCTGGGCTGTACCTTTCCTCCCTGTGACTTCTTCAGTCCATGACTGGAAGCCTGTATCTCCCACCCCCCTTCACCCACTTTGCCCATTTCACCACCCACTTTCCTCTGGCAGCCATCGATTTGTTCTTCGTATTTATGGGTCTGTTTCTATGTTGTTGGTTCATTTGTTTTTAGATCCCACATATAAACGAACTCAAATGGTATTTGCTTTTCTCTGATTTCACTTAGCATAGTACCCTCTAGGTCCATCCATGTTATCACAAATGGCCATCTCGTTTTTTGGTTTTTTTTTTGTTTTTTTTGTTTTTTTTTTAGAGAGAGGGGGAGGAGGGGCAAAGGGAGAGAGAAAGAGAACCTGAAGCAGGCTGCATGCCCAGCACAGAGCCTAACATGGGGCTCAGTCTCCCAACCTCGAGATCATGACCTGAGCTGAAATCAAGAGTTGGATGCTTAACCAACTGAGCCACCCAGGTGCTCCCATCTCATTCTTTATTTAAGGCTGGGTAATATCTCACTGTGTGTGTGTATATATATATGCAGTCTGCTGTTTGATTTTTGCACATTTAATATATTTTAAGGCACTTTTGATAACTCACTTAACCTATGTCAAATTATTTTCATTGTCCATCAGTAATTTGTTACATATATTTTATGTAATAAGCCATAAGTTCTGAATTTGTTAGCAATCTTGGTCATTAAAATAATTTTTCTTGCTGACTATAGTCATATACAAACAAATCTTTCATGTGATACTTTGGGCTATGTTCATTTCACATTTGTCACTTTCTTAGCCTTATGTAAGTAAGCAGGAACAATTTTTTTTTTTTTATATGCAACTTAAATTTTAGAAAATTTAACTAAAAGGCAATAACCTGTCTTGGGTGCTACAATGAACCCACTATACAGCGGAAACCAGAGCTGAAGCTCAGTGAACAGTACAATAAGGCACATCAAAACAAACACCGCGTCCGTTTGTGCAGCCGTCTGTCCTCAGGTAAACCAGAGGACTTTCCTTTAAAGACATCTGCAGTTTAAACACATTTGGCTACATTAAACAGATGCTTTCAGTCAAAAATATCATAATTATTAAAATCTTAGAAGATAATCATTTCTACTTCTGGAAAATTATAAAGGTAGTTTATACATTATAAACACTCTGGGAAAAAAAACCCAACATTTAAAAAATAAGTTTGAACACGAGTCCACGAAAAGAGCACAGAAGACACCATATTCAGAGGTGTGGTGTCCGGAACAGAAAGGACAACCCGATGTGTGGTACGTTTGTATTTTTCATTCAGTGACTCTATCTGTAGTGGTTCACGCAGACACGGTTTTCCTGGAGCTAACCAATCTTGAGCAGAAAAATTCGTGACAGTCACAGGCACAGCCAACCAAACGGCAGTGTGACCCTGTATTGGGGGGACAGTGGAGAGTGACTGGTATGATATCTATGACAAAATATTTTTAAAATCTTTCTAAAGCATGTATTCTTGAAAAAGAAAAAAAATAAGAAGACGATAAAGGAGCAGGGAGTCCTCTGCAGCAGAGGTCTCATAAACCATTTCCACAACATTGATAAAGCAAAATTGTCTATTGTCTTTTGCCCTAGAGAAGCACCCAGAGAAAGAGCCTGGAAGTGTTGGCACATATTTTCCCAAAGTATATTTTCACATTGTCGATTAATCCATCAAAGCCTTTCTCAATTGCTGTGTGTGTATATATATATATACATATCTGTGTGGCAGAAGTGAATTGAGAGAAGAGGTCAAACTTTTAAAGCAGACAATGGAGGGAGGGGGGGCACAGGTGGCTGGCTCAGACACTGTGGAATGGGGCAAACTGCCCTTCTGGAGCACGTGGCCCTGCCGAGCTAACTGCCAACATCTCTGAGGTAATGGGCCTGAAGCCTTAGAAGAGCACACAAGGAAAGCAAAGGGATACAGTAAAACACACCATCTTGCTAGAGATGAGCAAAGGAATGTATATTGAATATTTCCATTTATTTCTTTTTCATCACACAAGATCATGCAAAGCAAACCATAAATGTGAACTGTGATCTTTTTTTCTTTTGTGTTTGGAAAATCCTATCCATATACAACAGGGATCCTCTTCTTGGTGTTGTAATTTTTTTTTAAATTTTATTTATTTATTTGACAGAGAGAAGCACAGCTAGAGAGGGAACACAAGCAGGGGGAGTGAGAGAGGGAGAAGCAGGCTTCCCACCGAGCAGGGAGCCTGATGTGGGGCTTGATCCCGGGTCTCCGGGATCATGACCTGAGCTGAAGGCAGTCGCTTAACCAACTGAGCCACCCAGGCACCCCTTGGTGTTGTAATTTATTTTGAACACAGCCACACACATTTGTTTACACATGGCCTGTGATTGCTTTCTTGCTCTAGTGATTGAATGAGTAGTTGAGAGACTCAGAAAACTTAGGAAAAATACCTCATGTTACTGTGACTGAACAACCTTTCCGAGTCAGAGGTAAAAAATCTTCAGAATCACTTCTTCCCTCAGAGTCAATACAATGAGAACAAGTCAGGGGAAGACAAAATGGAGGAGGAGAAAGAAGAAAAAAGGAAAAGAAGGAGGAAGGAAGGGGAAGGAGGTGAAAGAGGGAAGAAAGGGAACGTACAGGAGGAGGAGCAGGGGGAGAAGAAGGAGAAGAAGAAAGAAAATAATTTAAGAGTAAGAGATGCGCTCTAAAGTTGACTATTTTTCCATGTCAACCCTCAAACTGATTTCTGTTGCTTTCTGCATAAGAGCAGTGGAGAGGGCACTTTCAATCACGATTATCTTTTCTCTTATTATCCACTTCCCATTAAAAAATAAAACAATAACAAAAAATGAGCATTCATCTTCGTGGTTAATTCCCAAACCTCCACTGTTTTGCTTTTCTCTTAAAACTAATTTTTAAACGAGGACTCTCGCACCTCATGTTGGTTTGTCCATTTTGTAACCTGAGCTGGCTGGGTTTAACTCTCATCTGAATGCAGTTGATGTACTGTTTCCGCAGGAGGCCGGGCAGGGTGGCCATGTTCCCTAGCTTCACCCAGCTACAGAACCCGGAGAACAGAAACAATTTCAGATACCTAAGAATTTAGAGTTTTGAGTTTTGTTTTGTTGTTATTTTATGTTGTGTTTATGTAGAACAGCTTTTGAAGAGCATTTTTAATTCAGTGTAGGCTGTTGAAGTGTCTAAATTCTCAGGAATGAAGGCACAGAAGGTATTTAGTTGGAAGTGTATCTAAAGACATCATAGGAAAACCAAGCTGAGTTGGTACAAACCTATCACAATTCAACTTCAACGGAGTGGTGGCCCTCACCACAACTCAGACAAGAGGCTGAAACTATTTACAACAACGTTGGTGGAACTAGAGGGTACTATGCTCAGCAAAATAAGTCAATCAGAGAAAGACAATTATCATATGATCTCATTGATAAGAGAAATTTAAGAAACAAGACAAAGGAGCATAGGGGAAGAGAGGAAAAAATGAAACAAGACGAAACAGGAGAGGGAGATAAACCATAAGAGACTCCTAATCTCCGGAAACAAACTGAGGGTTGCTGGAGGGGAGGGGGATCCAGGGATGGGGGCACGGACACTGGGGAGAGTATGCATTGTGGTGAGCACTAGGTATTGTGTAAGACTGAAGAATCACAGACCTGAACCCCTCAAACAAATAATACATTTATAGGTTAATAATTTTTAAAAAACATAAAAATATATTTTAAAAATTAAATAAATAGAAACAAAGTGAAGCACAAGGTATATGTCTAAAAACAGAGAGAGAGAGAGAGAGACTGAAACTCAGAGAGGTGAGGAGATTTGAACAAGGTCTGCTCCCAGTTAGTCATTCTGTTCTGTGTTCCCACACCTGGACTATAAGGCACAGTGGATTCATCGGATAATTGCAAAGTCCGCTCTACCAACCTTAACAGAATGTTAGCTATAGCTCTTCCCTTCCACTGGGTATTCATTTAATGAAATGCTCAAGTTAAATGTAAGCATCAGACTATGCATTATAAGATTAGACCTTAGAATAAAGCAGTTTCATATGCTTTGAAGTACAGGACTTTCTCTAGCTTTCCTTTCATGTAGCATACGTGACAGTGAACCTGTCTCTTTGTTGTAGATGATAAGATGCTTCTGTGAATTGTGTGGAAGTGGCTGATTTGATGAATGCTTTGAGACTTCTAAGAAAATTCTAATGATATTAACCAGGTTTCTCTTGTGATTTGATAGCTTTGCTCCCTTATATTTGAATTCCTATGTTTTATAACTCCATTTGTGTAACTTCTCTGGGGATAAAGATAGGAGAGTTCAGATTCCCTGAGGTTTACTCTGCTATGATGCAAATACTCATACTAAACATGACAAAATAGTGTCTATTTTGTCACTAAAATAATGACCAAAAATAAAGTATATCACTCTCAAAAAAATATTCAGATATCATTTCTATGCTTGCCATGGTGAGTTTTTCTTCCAGTGAAAACATGTATTTAGTTTTAAGACTATGATGAGCGTGCCTGGGTGGCTCAGTTGGTTAAGCGACTGCCTTTGGCTCAGGTCATGATCCCCGAGACCTGGGACTGAGCCCCACATCAGGCTCCCTGCTTGGCGGGAGGCCTGCTTCTCCCTCTCTCACTCCCCCTGCTTGTGTTCCCTCTCTAGCTGTGTTTCTCTCTATCAAATACATAAATAAAATCTTAAAAAAAAAAAAAAGGCTATGATGATACATTCAAATCTTAGGATAACCATTGTTAAGAGATGGTACTAACAACCCAGGCTTTAGATCATTTTAAAGGGCTCTTGTGCAGACCCTTCCTTTCCAACTGCAGTGAGAAAGGTTTGCTGAGTGCCCATTGAGGGGACTTGTCAATACAGCCTGAGCTGCCTGTGGACTGTCATTGTGAACCTGCGCCCAGAAACTAGAAACATGTTAGGATTCTCAGGCCGGGGGCCTTCAGCTCAGGTCATGATCCCAGGGTCCTTGGATCATGCCCCACGTTGGCTCCCAATAATAATAAATAAGATCTTAAAAGAAAAAAAAAGAAGAATTCTTGGGCCAGCTGCAAGTTCATGAAGCTAGTAGCCAGTGACTTTGATCTGGTGGGGAGGGAGGTGGTAGCAAAAATCATGTTGAAGTATTTGGAGGGCCCCTGGGTGGCTCAGTCAGTTAAGTGTCCAACTCTTGACTTTGGCTCAGTTCAATGACTCAGGATTGAGATAGAGCCCCACATGAGTCTCTGCATTAGGTATGGAAGCTGCTTAAGCTTCTCTCCCCCTCACCCTCTGCTCCTCTGTCACCACATTCCCCGCCACTTCTTTTTTTCCCTCCCTCTCTTGGAAAAAAAAAAAAAGTTTATTTTGTCTATGGTTGATGTTATCTTGTGGGTTTTGAGGGCACCCAAAGATGGACCTGGGTTTGTGGGAATTACTGTGAATGAACAGCAAGGACCCCCCTCCCCTTACCTGGCATACGGCCACATGCTTGTCATTTCCTAGCTTCATAATCAAAATGTGGTGTCGGCCATATGATGCATTCTGCCTGCACCTTTAGTGGCTAAATGCACATTTTACTATGTTTATAATGAAAATAGTTTATCATCAAAAAGGGATGTTCTCATTAACCATGAATACTGATTAACCATTAAGTATATGATCATTAATGATCAGTTTTCAAAGGGGAAAATATGGTTGTCCCTATTTCATAATTATTTAAAAAAGAGATCCTAGGATTTACAGGTAATCTCTAAGAACATCAGTCTTCATTTTACTATAAAAGGATACTAATTTATTCAGAGTGTTGCTTAGTAGGATGTAAGTGAAGCTAATTTGTTCTGGAATATTTTACTTTAAAGTTTTAGTGTTTTATTTAGTCTCAAACTGAGAAAATATGGAGAAATTAAATGACAGTGAACTAATTTTTTGTCCAATTTTATTTCAAATTTATAGTCATAGATCCATTTTTCCCCTCACTTATTAGGGATGATAATAAGATACAGCAGTGAGAAAAGATTCCCTAATATATGATTCCTTTATCTAAAGATTCTCCCTCTCCCCACCGCCCCCACCCCCCCACACACACACTTATTTTCTCACACAGAACCTCAGTAGTTTATTGTCACTCGTCAGGTTTTTCTCCCTGCTGTAGTAGTGAATATTTTAAAACATCAAAGAATAGCTAAACAACAACAATAAAAACAAAACTAAGTGAACAAAATTGTGTATTCTATTAAACCATAAAAGTCTGGCCATATGCTAAAATTAAGTTATAAAGTTTTGTTCTGAACGGATTAGGTCAGATTTTCCTCTTCCTTAAGGAACGTATTATCACTGCTTTTGTACAATCACCAATAAATGATTACCCTTGATCTAGTGATGCTTTATTTATCTAGAAGAGAAACATAAGTAACTTCAACTCTTCAATCTCATTGAAGATTAACAACAACTTTGAGCTGCCAGAACATCAAATGAGTATCAATGAAGCTACTGCAATGGACTCAGCTCTCAGTGTCTTATCTATCTTTGGACCAAACATCCAGAAGACGTATTGCAGTGGGGGAGAAGTGTTCTAAATCGGTGCTGTCTGTTCTGGTAGGCACATGAGGTCAGTGAGCACTTCAGATGTGGCTGGTGCAAATGAGGAACTCAATTTTAAATTTGACTTTATGTTAGCTAATTTATGATTTAGGGGAAGGGAGGGAAAACCAAATAGGAAGAGACCAGAGAGGGAGGCAAACCATAAAAGACTCTTGACTCCAGGAAACAAACTGAGGGTTGCTGGAGGGGAAGCAGGTGGAAGGATGGGGTAACTGGGTGATGGGCATAGGAGGGCACCTGATGTGGTAAGCACTGGGTGTTATTCACAACTAACGAATCATTGAACATTATATCAAAAATGAATGATGTACTATATGTTGGCTAATTGAATTCAAATAAAAATTGAAATGATCGCATGAGGTTATTCACTACTGTATTATTATTGGATCAAGCCCACTGATAACATCAAGTGACAATCAACAGTTTGGTAGTCATCAATTAGAGTAGAAATCATGCAAAGCAAACAAAAGAGTTAAACAGAGATTCAGGGTTATGGAGAACAGGGGCAATCAGGTTTAACCATTATGGTCACTGAAGGCATCCCATTTTCAGGGAACATTTCAATAAGTAGTGGTTTACCTGCAATTTCCAAGGTTAAGAAATGAGAATTTCGTGATACGCTCTGGTCAAGATTCCCCTAGACCCAAGAAATCCATCTAAGTGTCCCCAAACTCAGTCTCTACATGCAGACAATTTTTCTTACCTGCCATCACTCCATAGGTCGATGGCTGGTTTCCATAATGACAGGAAGGAACAGAATAATGAAGTCCCGCTGCTGTGTTTCCCAACGTTGTCACCGAGAAATATGCACGCAAACATTTAGGAGTTTGGATCAAAGACAAAATAGACGGGACTGGTAAGAAAATGTATGAGGATTCAAGACACATTCATTTCATTGCAAAAACACACATTCATGTGATTCTTAAAGTTATATGGCAGTAATTTGTTTTGGGGGAAATTTTAAACTACTCTGATGAGGTAGGAATTTGCAGGAATCAAAGTTTGTCTCAAGTAATCAGATCATAAATTATCAGTGTGGCTGATAGAATTCATTAACTATGCTGTGCTCTGCGAAGGGGTGACTGCCAGTTTGGATGTTGGCCAGTTGGGAGTTGCAGAATTCTTGAAGATTCCGTCTCCTATAGACATTAAAATAGACTGACTAGAGGAATAATCTCTCTAAATTCTTGTGTAACAGAGAGTGGTTTTTCTCTGGAAGAATGAATACAGAAATCAGCTCTTGAACAATCTTTACTTCTGTTTATTCTCCTGACAAATTTCTTCCATCCCAAAGAAAATGGCCAACTAGCCTCTAATTGGATACAATCATAAAAATCCCAGTAAATTCAGAGGTTTATGAAAATCTGTGACAATGTATGATGCATTTATATTGAAACCAAGAGGTGGTAGGTTTCCTGCAGGCATACAATTAGTTAAACAATTTCAATAGTAAAGCTGGTCAAAAAAAAAAATTGATTGTTGAACACCTTGCGATCTATAAAGGCTGAACCCAGTATATACACATAACCATTCACAGTTACTTGCCTTGTGAAATCAATGTATATTATGAAAGTAAATTTAAATTACTAAATTTTTCTCAAGCTTTAAACATGAATCACCAAGCTGACTAAGAGTTTGGATATTGATAGTAAAACCACTGTTTTTTTTTAATGTATTTCATTTTCTCAGTTTTCCTTCATATCCCGAATATAATATTGGGTTTTCATAAATATAATATGATCATAAATCCTTGAATAAATATGAGATATTATAATGGTTGTAATTAGAATCCCTTGAAAATATTGAAATACCATCCAGTGATTAAAGACATGAGTTCACTTCGGAAAGCAAAACATTTTCTCTTAATATTGAAATCTTCAATATCTTAAAATACCTGCACAAATTTTCATTTTATAATTAACATGCAGAAAAAAATGAAGACACTCTTCATTATACTATTTTATATTATGATGATTACATGTAAATATCTTACTATGCAATCTAAAATTAAACAAACAAGAAAACCGTGTATTACCCAAGTATTCTTCTCACTATAAGCAATATTTCTAGTTTCTTCCTTAGTAATTTATAATTTGATGGAAAAATTATAAAATCAATGCTATTATCATATATTTAAATACTATTGTCTAAGTATCTATTAGAATAGACATATATTATGTAAAATAATTAGTTATGTGATAATTGCTTAAATTTATTTATAGTATGTATTTTTGTTTGAAATACTCTATTTTATTTTCTAAAATATATGTTTGGGGAAACTCCCATTATTGTCTTTTTATTTAAATTATGAGGATCTTTGGTAGGTGAAAAAACAAGAAACAAAAAAACCTCTACATTAATGATTTCGCCCAAATCCAGATACCTATTTCGAGATTTTAAAAATTCAGCTGCAGATTAATCCCAAACTAACATATGAAAGAAATTTATTCAATTCAAGACTTTGTCCATCTATAAAGCTAACTCATTACCACATAAAGGACACATTAGCAACACATACCTATTTGACTGCATTTGAGACAATATATATTCAAATTTTCAAGTTTAATTTTTATGTTAGAAAGTTACATAAGAAAATATTAAAACTGTGTTAGAGAGATTGAAGTCTCTTCAGAGCTCAGTTTTAAGATATTTTAACTGAGTTTGTGGGCTCTAAATGCTACATATTGCTTCTAGCTTTGTTTTTTGAGTTTTGAATTATGCTAAAAATGTTTGTTAAAATCACTTAATTATACTATTCTTTGAAATCCATTGTCGTTGGTATTGGGAATCATTTAGTTGTGTTTACTACAAGGTATATGGCTGTTTTTGGATATAGTAAAACCAAATAAATCTTTAAGATAAAGAATTAACACCTTTTAAATACTAAATTATTCTGGTTATTGCTTTAGTTTTGTTCCTTACCCATAAATGCTAACATAAAGATTTTTTTAGAATTAAAAACACCCAAACTCGCTGTTTACTTTTGTAAAAAACAGATCTTCTTTATAGTAAAACCAACAACTGAAATTACTATGCTTAATAATATTCTTTTAAAAATGGCTCAGGTAGTTTGGCTTTTTAAATAGCTTTCACATTTAACTTAAAAGGAATTAAAATGAGGAGAAAATAAAAGAAGCAAAGAGATTCTAAACTAACAGGATTCAAAGCGTCCATCCTGCAACGTGCAACGTTGAGGCCCGGCCACAAGCAGGCTGGTATGGGAGTCCGTACCTGTGGACATGACGTTGGTGGCATGGTTGGAGACGGGGAGGCACTCAGCAGCGCTGTGATGCATGATCAGAGGCAGAGTGGCAGAAGCCTCAGAATTCAGAGGTATAAATGTATCAGCCGAAGTAAACGGTTGGCAACTCATTCCCACAAGACAGTGGAAAACTGAGGAGAACTGCTGCTCCCCAACTCAGAGTTTTATTCTATTACTGTTTCAAAGGGCCGTTTCAAATCTCACTACCTGCATTATACATCAGGAAGGCCCTGGAGAACCAGGAGGGCGCGCTCCCCGTACTTATACTGCAGGGAAATCCCTTTATACATGTTAATCGTCTTTTCCCAGGGGTATTGCTTTATCAATCTGACCCGTCTTCCTTCTCACCCAAACGTAAACCTGGTTCTGGGGTATAGATGGAGGGAAAGGGAGAAATCTGAAACTTGATTTGAGAACTTTAGTGATTCAGACAATTTAGAAAGGATTCAAGAGCTTCAGAAATAACTGTCCCCCCCAAGAAATAATCTTAAAATGAATTGAAAAATACTGGAGGCCCCTGTGTTACTAACACAATAACAAATTTTTATATAGGAATTCTTTTTGATAACTTCTCATTTAATCCGCAAAATAACAAAACATAAACATTACACAATTTTTAAGAAACTATAAGTTTAAATTGAAAGATGCACAGAAGACTATAAGAATGAATATATTGCCAACTACTGATTCAGACTCAACAATGCAACTGTGAAAAATTATGTAAACTAATTTGTTATATTTTATAAATAGAAAAGAGAAAAATATTGAATATAATTGTACTGTGTAGAGAAGACAAACATGATTGATAGTTATCTTTTTCCCTTGATTTAAATGTTCTCATTAAGAATTAACATTAAGTTTCTTCGAAGTAAGGGCTTAGGAAGAAGCCCTTACCAGATGCTGACACTATCCTAGGCACATTCTATATAGTTCACGTGGGTGTCCAGTAATACTTCATTGTGTTAATTCATAATCCCATTATAGCATATGATGTTTAGCATCTT
The DNA here is from genome assembly GCA_004023965.1 of Spilogale gracilis. NCBI lineage: Eukaryota > Metazoa > Chordata > Mammalia > Carnivora > Mephitidae > Spilogale > Spilogale gracilis. The sequence goes on from PITA01009959.1 coordinate 55,803, forward strand.
TTCATATGCTTATTAGTCATCTGTATATCTTCTTTTGTGAGGTGTCTATTCAGATCACTTGCTCATGTTGGTGTTCTTTTTGTTGAATTTTAAATGCTCTTTGCATATTTTGGGCAATAATCCATTATCAGATATGGTTTTTGTGAATATTTCCTTCCAATCTTTGGCTTAATTTTTCAAGCAATTTTTCCTATTATTATTTGGTTTCAAATATCAGGAACAAATTGAGCAAAAAGTAATTGCTTATTATTAGGAGACATGGGGTTACTTAGAACTCACAATAAAGAAAGTCATGACACTGGGAGAGACTGAATAGAAAATGGGAAGCCATCTGCCAAATCTCTCTGACTTGTCTAGCTCCTTTTCCTCACCCTCTGCCTGACTGATTCTCCATGCCTTAAGCTTTTAGTCAGGCAAAAGCTTTTCAGTCTATATTTATGAGTGAAATCCTGATTGGCCATGGCTAAGGATGTGTTCTAGAAATACAACATTGTTCCTGGTGCCCATACTTATGAATGGATTGGTTTGCATGGGAAGCAGTCAGGCATTTGTAGACAATGAGGGATAGAATGTTATCTGGGAAGACATTCTTAAAATGTGACTGATGCTGTTCTACAATTTCACAAAAGCACCAGTAGAGTGAAATTGAAAATTTTCTTGCATTCTCCATGTCAGTAATAAAGACTAAATACTTAGGCTTAAATACTAAATATCAGTCTGTTAAGAAAATGGCATCTTACTAATATAATTTGCATTTTATTGCCAATATGCTATTTTTCACATTTATATTAGCTACTTAAATTTATTGTTTTGTTAATTAGCAGTGTATTTCACGTTATTGTTTAATATCTTTTTTATTATCAGTTTGTGTGTTTTAAAATATATTAAGAATGTTAATTTTTAGTGTTTTCCTTTTATGATTAAAATTTTCTTAATTTCTTCTGTCTTTTAAATTTATATTGAACATTGACATACATAATAGTTTAGGTGTTGCTAAATATATTGATCTTTTCTTTCATACATTTCTTTTTTTGTTTTTTTAATCTTCCCAAGTGTTTATTTATAAGCCATTTGCAATTACTAAGCAGGAATGAATGAAGTTCCAGAAAATGTAAAATAGGAGAGTCTTTTGCATTTAATTACAATTTACCTACAACAAAAGAAAGGATAATACTGTTTTGGGGGGAAGTCTGTTCTTTTTTTTTTTTTTTTAGTTGGTCAACCTTCTCTCTTTTTTTAAAATTAATTTATTTATTTTTCAGTGTTCCAAGATTTCTTGTTTATGCCCCATTCCCAGTGCTCCATGCAACAAATGTCCTCAATACCCACCACCAGGCTTGCCCATCCCCCCACCTTCTCCCCTCCAAGACCCTGTTTGTTTCTTAATCCAAAATCTCTTATGTTTTGTCTCCCTCCCTGATTTACCCCACTTCCCATTTCCTTTCTTTCTCCTACTGTCCTCTATATTACTCCTTATGTCCCACAAGTAATGAAATACTTGACTTTCTCTATTTGTCTTATTTCACTCAGCATAATCTCTTTGAATCCAGTCTATGTCATATATTTCTTAATAATTTTAACTTTTTACATTTTCTCTTGCCCAGAAATTTTTTAAATTTTTTTGTTTTTAAGGTTTTTAAAAATTTATTTGTTTGAGAGAAAGAGAGCGAGAGAAAGCATGGATGAGGGTAGGGCCAGAGGAAGAGGAAGAGGAAGAAGCAGACTTCCTGCTGAGTGTGGAGCCAGACACAGGGCTTGATCCCAGGACCCTGGGATCATGACCTGAGTTGAAGGTAGACACTTAACTGACAGAGCCACTCAGGTGCTGCTTGTCCAGAAATTTGTTTGTTTTATATTTTGGTATTTTGGAGCCTTAAAAATTCCTTTTGACATTTTAAGCTGCCATATTCATGATATTTCTAGAGTTTCTTTATGATTGCTTAGATACTAATGAACATTGTAGTATAATTTGAAAACTATCAGATAAATAAAACGTCTAATCAGGTTAAAGTAATAAAGGAAAATATTGCAGAAGTCATGGCCAAGCATATTTATTAGTTTTGTTCATTCATTGTACTCTTCAGTTAAGCCAAGGATTTTTTTTTTTTTTTAAATATACTGTTGGAGTTTTGACAGATCTAGAAAACATGCTGTTAAGAAATAATAGCTAATTTTTCTAATTTTTCTATGTTTTTGCTAATTTTTCTGTCTTTTTGCTTGAACTGAAAGCTAGACTAATGACTCAATATATAGATGGATTCTGGAGCCAGACTGTCAGGTTGAACTCAAGCTTCACACCTTAGCAGCTATGTAATGATTGACAGTTAGCTTCACCTTTCAGTGTCTCAGTTATGTTATCCATAAAATGGAGCCAATACTAATATTCATTTCACTTAGAGCAATGCCAGGCATGTAATCACTCTCAATAAATACCAGTAATTATTAATAAGTGACTTTTTATAATAATGTTTATGCTTATTAAGTCTACATACCTTATGGGTATTTCACTTAATCCTTACATGAATCCAATGAGGTTGGCACCATGGTACAGACTGAGAAACTGAGTCATAGAGAGGCTAAAGCTTTACTAAGTCATATAGTAAATAGTGGAGCTGATGTAGGAATTCAAGCCATCTGAAGCCTGAGCAAGATACGTAATACTGCCTTTTATTGTAAAGGGAAAATGTATGTTGTTATTGAGATTTATCTAACTCTGTTCCCTATCTCTATGTACCTCTAGATGTAGACTTCTTGTCACATGGCTTCAGAGAGAAAACATGGGAGAAAGGACAGTTCTTTAAAAGATATAGTGTTCTATCTTTTCAGCATCCAGATTGCTATATATACCTACATGAGTATGCAGGTATATTATAGGAACAATATAGGCATTACCTCTTATGGGGCAAAGGACTAACACCACTGAATAATTTAACTCTATCCAATAATGTCTTTAATTGATGTTAATACTTTCTTCACCAACCTGCAGTTTAAAGCATTTCAAACTGATTCAAATATGTGGATATTTTAAGATTTTATTTACTTATTTGAGAGAGAGAAAAAAATCAGAAGCAAAGGCAAGGGGCAGAGGGAGAAACACACTTCACATTGATTAGGGCTCAATCCCAGGACATATCTATATATAAATATATAGATATATAGATATACATATGGATACATACATATGTATATATAAATATATAAATATATCTATATCTATATACTGTATACAGTATAACCACACTGTATAGTTAACTATAACTGTATACAGACATAGGTATCTAAAGGTATTTATATACAGATATATATGCCAAGAGGAGAGAGAAAAGGAATTAAGATGGGGGATTCCCATCAGGATATGAAAATGAATCTAAATTAATTTATTCAGGTAGTCTTAGTGGCAATAAAATATAGAATTCCCACAACTCATAACTTTTGAAAAGATGATAAATTTTACTCAAAGCAGTTTTTTAAGAAAAAGATTATGCAGCCATATGGCTTGAAAAAGAACTCCTGTCACATTGGAAGCAGACTTTATTTAAAATGCACATCAGTTACGCAAGCCATGTTTGGCTCTTTATTGACTGTGAAAACAGCGATGAATGTGTACATTATTCAGTTCATTCTTACTTAAATTCCTTCCTATCCAGACATCAAGGTTCTTTATTGCCCAAGGAAGAGATAATGTCAATGGCTTGCAACTTTCCTGAAGATGAATGCTCTTTTAATGCTGTCTAAAGGGTAAACTCATTACTTATGGAAAATAAATGTCAAGGTGAGACACTGACTTAGGAGTGACGCTCACCCATAAGGGCCATATCCCTGTTGTACTACAGTTCACAGGTAGATTTATCATGTGTCTCCCTCACTTAAAGAGAGTAAGTCTTGTCTAAACAATGGACTGCCGCACCTGAATTAATTTCACTGGGAAACCTCTTTGCTCTGAGTTTCATTATACAACATTAACACACGATGCACTGAGGTACATTTTGAAGTGTATAAATCTTTCACTGGAGATGTTTTCTATTTGAACCTAATTAGAAGTTATATTTTTAGTCTTTAAACCCATGATGGAAAGAAAATGATTAGCTCCTTAGTAGTCTAAGTGACACAAGCATATCATATGGTGTAACAAGAAATAAATACCGAACACGGCAAATTAATTGATACTGTGCTGAGGGAGTGTGCCTCCTTTTTTCATTTAGGCATCTCGGAAGATGAAAGAAGGAGAATGCTTTCCTTAGTTACTGCAATGAAGTTATTTAATTATAATCATCTGGCTATGGCTTAGTTCACGATACAAGATAATCTAATGTAGGGGTTGTAAAAGGGAGACAAAGTCAACAGGGTGTGAAGTGGGAGAAAGAAAGGTGTTTCATTTCCTCTGATAGAGATCAAAGGCTACGTATGATTATTTGGGACTGCCTCCGTGTTTTGCTGTTTTGGGGGAGCAGAATATAACAACCAAGAAATCGAGTCATTTCTATTTAACTCACAATGTTTCATTAAGAAATTCATTAAAGTGAAGGTAAGCAAGACTTATTACAGATCACAATGAAGAAAGAGAAGGCTTTCAGAAGACAGTCATACTATGTTCTGCTTTAACATTACCTATCCTAAAATAGTATCTATACCATTCATAACCTCTTCCACTTATCCTTCGTTTCTCCTACGTTATTTAAAAATATAATTTTTTTTTTATTTGACAGAGCGAGAGAGAGAGTACAAGCAGGCAGAGTAGCAGGTAGAGGGAGAGGGAGAAGCAAACTCCCCGCTGAGCAGGGAGCCCCACGTGGGGCTCAATCCCAGGACCTAGTCCCAAAACAGTCATTTAACCAACTGAGCCACCAGGTGCCCCTAAAAGTATAATTTATGTTGTCTGTATATTTCCTACGTATATGGCAGGACTGTCACCAGCAGATGAAGTCTTTGTAAATTTGTGTGTGATCATTTGAGTAGAGGATATAATGACTTAAACCTTCATAAATCTATATGACTCTGAATAAGATATGGCTAAATGTTTCTCTATAATTCAAATGGGGAAAATTTGAATGGCTTGATGGATGTGGGAGAATTAAGTGGTAGCATAACTAAATGCACTGAAAAATTCCAGTATTGAGGGGACATTATTAAAAATAATGCTGAGGGGGTGCCTGGGTGACTCATTCAGTTAAGGGTCTGCCTTCGGCTCAGGTCATGATCCCAGGTCCTGCGGGCAAGTCCCGCTTAGCATCAGACTCCTTGCTCCACAGGGAGCCTGCTTCTCCCTCTGCCCGGTCTGCCTGCCGCCACCTGCTTGTGCTTGTTCCCTCTCCCTCTCCCTCTCTGACAAATTAATTAATTAATAAAAATCTTAAAAAAATAATGCTGAGGAGTCTTGGCACATAGGCACACAGTAATCTTTAGTACTCACTTATTAGAAAAGAATACTGTTTTTATTTTTAATAATAAGACATTTCTTTCTAATATGAATTCAGATTCGGATACTGTTTACTGAGCATCTACTCTGTGACCCATTTGTCCTAAGTGCTTTGAAGTATGTTATTCCAACACATCACTTAAACTAATCTCTGTCCTATATTTTCCTGACATGGTTAGAATATGGTTCATTAAGTATAAATCTGTTATTTATCTTTACTTGAAAATACTTTTTTATATTTCTTACAGTATGACTCTCCACAGAAATCTCCAAATATTTGCACTTTACTTTGAAACTAGTAATCTCTCCAAGTACTAGAATTGTTTCAGTGTAGTAACTGAACAAGTCTGTGGAGGAAAACTCAAGTTTAGTTCTTTAATAAGCAAGTAGAACGTGTCTCTGCAGGGAACAATGGAGAGAACAGATTTAGACAATTTGAGAAGAATGTTTCCTCATACCCAGAATGATAACAATTAGCCATATAAGTACATTGTGTGTATATATACATATATATATGCATATATATGTATATATTTGTGATTAGTCAACTGTCTAGGTCTTAGGTCTCCGAATAAAAGCAAACATAATTACATTACCCTTGACAGAACCTAAAAGTTAGAGAAAAAAATGAAGGGTTCAATAAAGGGTAAATAAAATTAGAATTTCTTTCACTGAGACACCTGCCTTGCTCTAGATTGATTTTGCAAATGAAAACCACTCTGTTGTACACTGAAGAAAGGAACTATCTCTGAGGATAAAGCAGTTCTTCCCACGGTTCTCAGAGAACATGTAGGGTGTGTAAACAAAGTGTTTCAAAAAAAAGTTTTTAAAACCAGATAAGCTAAATTCTGAATCATAAAGGATGAAATCTGAATAAAACCATGAAATGAATGGCAAATGTTTATCACAAAATTGAATGCATAAAATAAATAAAACCACTAAGTATCATAAAACCAATGGCATTGATATTTTTAAGATACCATGGGTAAATGAACATTAAAAAGTGAGTTTTAATAAAGTCATCTAATGGAATACAAAACGGAATCTGACCAGAATCACCTAATTACTTCACACTAAAAAATTACTTCACACTTAAAAATACATTATATATTATATTGAATACAATTATGTTCTAATGAAAAATCAAATCAGTGATTCAGAAATAATAAATGACAAATAATTAAATATTGATATTTACAAAATATCATGACAATTATTTTTCCAAATACATTCCTCTTTTAATAAATGCATGCACTGACTAGATGATGCACAGCAAAATGAACAGGTTTATTACTTGTCTCACTTTTACTTTCTAAATTTTTCCAAAGGGTCAAATAGATTGGAATGGGTGAGGCGAAAGAGAAGAGGATAAGTTAGAGGGAGTTGAGGGAAGGGAGGTGGAGGGTTTCAAGAGGATTAATCCTGTATCATATGTTTAAAGACCATTGAGAATCCCCATTTAATGGTAGCTAGGAACAGGTGCATGGAAGATACAAAGCAGAGAATGCCGGTCATGTTTCACGTGTGACAGAAAAGCAAACTATATCATCATATGATTCAGTTCATTATGATAGAGGTGGTAAACACAATGTAAACTATGACAAAGAATTCTGTCTTCTTAAATTATTATTCTTAGATACCCATAACTCAGAGAGAAAATTTAGGGATATAGGGATGAAAATAGGAGGAGAACAAGTTCCTAGAATTAGGCAATTACGCAAATTTGTAAAGCTAACCTCAGAATTCCAGTTTACAAATGATTAGTAATGAGAACAAAAGTTCTTCGGAGTTCATGGGGGCTTTGTAATATTTTAATTGCGTCTTTTATATTGAAGAGCAAAGTACAAATCATAATGGTATTGAGAAATAATGACCTAATGGAGCTTAACATGTAAGCACCCAGAAAAGCCATTTCATTTTTATTCATACCTGAACTTTGGACACATACTTCTGTTTAATGAATATTGGTGTATTATCAGAAAAACATCATCTGTTCAAACTCAGTTGGTAGTTTAAGGTTTCATTTTTCTATCAAACATCTTGCAAGCCAAGTGATTTCATCAGCATATTCAAATCAATGCCAAGCACCGTAAAAGGTCACTTGTAACACTTTGAAACATAAGACAGAGAAGACAAGACTTGAACCTAAAAACATTACATTAGAGTTTTCTAACAAAATCATTTTTAATATTTCATATTTATACTTTGTCAAATCCTACTAATAATTTCAAAATCACTTGTACAAATATGTGAGAATTTCATTTTTGCTGAAGATGTTTTTAAGAATCAGTAGGAAAAGAAAGTGTTATTTAATAAACGGTCCCATGACTCTTGGCTTACTTTTGAAAAACATCAGAATAAGAGCTTCACTTCTGAGCATATATCAAATAGGTGCCCATGGATTAAGGTATCTGTTATTTTTTTAAAAAGCTATCTTACAAGTAGAATTTATAGGTGGTTATCTAACTCATGATGTACATTGAGTTTTAAAGAAAAATAAAAGGATTCCTTTAAGAAAAGATATACAGATTCAGCTGTAGATACATACTTAAAAAGGTCTTTATATCAAAGTCACCATAAACATACTAATTTGAATACTTTGAATTCTGGAAAAACGGCAGTCATTAACAATGGCACTCGAAAACTTTCTACAAATAGAAATGCTGCATAAAATAAAGGTTTCTTGATATGTGTAGCTGAGTTACAAATGAAAGGAAGGAAGGAAGAAAAACAAAGAAAGAAGGAAGAAAAACTCTTTAGATAATAGAAACAATAGAGGTGAATCTATACCACACCTGGGTTACTGCTATCATCACTTCAAGGATTCATTGTTATGTTTCTGTCATGTTTGAGACGCAAACATCTTTGGCTCAGGGCTCTGGGTAAGGATTGAAACTCCGCAAGCACTGGTGTCCATCCTGAGGTCTTGGGGTCCTGCCAGGGAGTCGTTTGCAAGTCCTCTTTTCTCCCAGTACCAACATCACTCTGTCCTCTCCGCCTGGAGGGTTTGAAGGCTCACCAAACTTTTGGACCTTTGGAAACATAATCCAGAAAATGCCTTGCCTCAAAAGTTATGGAAGCACTTGAAGAGATGGAAAGAAAAGATGGAAAAAGAGAAGAGATACTGTAAATGAACATTTCCAGAAAATGTTTTAACCCTAAATTCTGACTTACTTAAAGAAGATTGCAAATAGAAAATATTTTTGAAGTTGAAATCATTGTGAAAATGAGTTATGGAGAGCATGAAGCTGGAATTCAGCTGTGAAGAATGAGCAGTCCCTGAGCAGAAGGAAAGACATTCTAAGCTGACAGAAATATAAGACATAATTAGGAAAGCTGAAGGGGGGGGTGTGTGTGGAAGAAACATAGTAAGCAATTGGCCTGCTTTCTCGCCCATCTTCAAGGCATCTAGGGCAATATCCTAATTACATGACCATTTTCAAATACTGACTTGAAACAAAAACCTCAAATCTCACTTTATCCAAATAAATAATCTTGGATGTGGAAGGGAGCTGGAACTTGTTTGATAAGTAAATTAAAAAAAAAAAAAAAAGGAAAAGAATATGACTATTATACAATTGTTTCAACATCTCTTCATATGTACTTCTCTCCAGAATAATGAGTTTTACTACATTTTTAAAATTATATATTTGAGATGAGTAAGAATCATGTCTGTGTCCACCTACTCCCTGGCCTCACTCACCTTTTTGGAGGAGCTAGATCCTGGAGGAAAAGCATCTGTTGATCTTAAATGGTCATTTGCAATGCTGTGTTACCTGACTTAGTGAAAGCAGAACTTGGAGAAAAAGCATCTGCAACTTCTTCAATTAACATTGAGCATTAAAATCTAAAAGCTTGTTCCTGAAAATGAAATGAATAATTTCATGGGAAGTATAAAAAAAAATCAAACCTAACCCTGTTGGTTAGATGGAAATCAGGCTTCTTATGAAGATGTGGAATACATAATGATACCTTGTAAAAGTATAAATAGAAGAGACATCAATTAAAAAACAGAAGTAACCAAAATAGATGTAACAAAAGATGCAGATATTTGTAAATTAATGCTGAATATTTTCTTTTCCAGTGAACTTACAATCTATAGTTTTATTAAATCATACAATCCATTTTTTGGCAATTAGCATGATAGATACCAGTCTTCACTTACAGATGAAGAAAATAAGGTTCGGAAAGTCATTTTAGTCAAGTGGCAAAAATAGAATGTGTAAATGATGGAAAAACACAAAAATTTCACTTCTGACACTGAGACAGTAACACAACTAGTCCTACATAAAGGCTAATTCATAGCAGATCACACAACATTACTCAGCATGACTTTCTTACTCTCTAGGTATCTCCACTTACAAGTTTTTAATGATTATCACCAGTTATCCCTTTATTAAATAGTCCCCTTCTCTTATGATTAGGGTGACCATATAATTTACCATCCAAATATGGACAGCTTTTAGAAGAAAAGTAGTGCTATTAAAAATTATACTGTTTAATAGGTGTGAACTGGGTAAACTGGGATATTCTGTATATCGTGTGTCTGGCATGGTTGAGGAAGAAGTTATAACCCATCATAACCATTGCTTGTAATATTTATATAGATGACACAGAAACCCAACTGGACATGTAAGAGGTATATTTTGACAAGGAATTTAGAAACGGAGGGTGGAAATATTTAATTTGGGCATCCAGGTGGGATAGCTTATTACTGCAAGGCTAAGAATGCATACAAAAGTATGGTGAAGAGCAATGACATTCACCTTCCAAAGAGTAATGGGAATTAAAATAAAAACTATATATCCACTATCCATATTTCCTACAGTGACTTAGGAAGTGAGTGTTAAATTTTTTTTTTTTTAAATATCGATCAAAAAGAGCATGGAGTTTCTTCCTTTTATTAACTAGATTGTGATAGCTATGTAAAATTTTATTGAATTAATATTTGAGCTGTAATCTAAAGCCTACAGTTTTTAATTGATTTTTTTAATTTGGATGGACCTCAAAAGAATTATGCTAAGTGGAATAAGTCAAAGACAAATATTGTATGATCTCACTCACATGTGGAATTAAAAAAGAAAAAAAAACAGTTTCATAGATACAGAGAACAGATTAATGGTTGTCACAGGGCGGAGGTAAGTGGGTCAAAAGATACACACTTCAGTTACAAAATAAATAAACCAGGGGAAGCAATGTGAAACATGGTGGCTATAGTTAGTAATTCTGTATTACATATACGAAAGTTGTTAAGAGAGTAAAACTTAGGGACGCCTGGGTGGCTCAGTTGGTTGGGTGACTGCCTTCGGCTCAGGTCATGATCCCGGAGACCCGGGATCGAGTCCCGCATCGGGCTCCCTGCTCGGCGGGAGGCCTGCTTCTCCCTCTCTCATTCCCCCTGCTTGTGTTCCCTCTCTCAGCTGTGTTTCTCTCTGTCAAATAAATAAAATCTTTAAAAAAAAAAAAAAAAGTCTTTAAAAAAAAAAAAAAAAGAGAGTAAAACTTAAAAGGTCTCATCACAAGGAAAAAAACATTGTAACTATTATGGGCAGGGGTGTTAAATAGACTTATCAAGGTGATCATTTTGGAATATATTTAAATATCAAATCACTATGTTATGCGCCACCTGAAACTAATATAATGTTAATTGTCAATTACACCTCAATTACTAAAAACAAAAAATATACAAAACCCCCCAGTACTCAGATATATGTGTTTGATTAGCCAAATAATTTCTATCAATATATATTTACATCATCTTTATTTAATAACATGGGTTATTTCTCCATGTCTTTAAAAAGTCTAATAAAGACATTTTAAGTGTCTATATAATATTTCATTATATATATAGTTGTATTTTATAATGTTATTACTGAATATTTAGGACAATTTCAATATTTGACTATACATATGCACTCATGAAAATTTTTGTTTATAAATATTTGCTAATGTCTATGGTTACTTCTTTATATTAGACTGCTAAAATGAATTGTTATGAAAATGAAAATGGATTGTTGAAAATAGAGAAAAATTTTAGGAGTTGCAGTACTTACTGCCAAATTACATTCTATAAAGGACCTTTAAATTTATACTCTTACTAGCTATTCAGGAGTATGAAGTTTTCAATATACCCTTGAAGTATTGAACAATATATTCATAGAATATGGTTTCTGATTATTACATTTTAATTAATTCTTTTTCATTCCTAAGAGGGATGTTTACTGGTGGTTTATAGCATTTATCTATTGGTAATTCTTTTTTTTTTTTTTTTTTTTTTTTTTTTTTTTTTTTTTTTTTTTTTTTTTTTTTTTTTTTTTTTTTTTTTTTTTTTTTTTTTTTTGCCTTTCAACTATATAATTCTTTTGTTTGATCTGTCTTAATTTTTGATCTGAGGAGACTAATATGAAAGAGCATCAAATGTACTGTGCATGTTATGATATATGCAATTTCAGCAGTCCTCCCTTTCTGCTGATATAATTGACTAATTCTGAAGACTGGCATACAGGAAGGAAATATGAAAAATGAGTAACAGGCACAATCATGTTAGCATTGCTTAAGAAAATTAAAGCCAGAAAGGACTTTTGAAGAATCCAGCAAATTACTTAGATGGTAAAATCTTAGTTTTAGAAGGCTTTTCAGAAGCAGCCTTCCAACCTAGTCCCACAGTTCTTTTTAAGAAAAGTGGCATGTCATTACCACCTGACCACTTGGTTGCAGCATAGGAATTATAGAAAGAGGAAGAGAAAGAAGGAAGAAGAGTTGGGTGGATGGGGTTGTAGCGGGGATGGAGAAAGAGTTGGTAGTTTACTGTCTATTCCTTGTAGTCTTAATTTCAGGTAGTGCCAGAGATGCTATCTTATAAGTCTTCTAACAATAAATCCCTCTACCATCTGGGGATGCTGGTAAAAGCTCATAATATTTGCATCTCAGAGACTCTGCTCTGGTGAATCCTGGGGAGGCATGCACACATCAGAGTCTAGTTGAACTGAGCCACCATGACAACACAGAGCAGGTGTAAGGAATTCCATCTGTGCCGTGTAGGAATGATAAGCTCTTATTTAGAAAGTGAAACAAATGTACATATTTCTCTAGTGTTTGTTTGGTATAACTAAATATTCCCTTTTCTCTATTGCCTCAATAAGAAAAAACACAGAGAAGAAAAAGCACAGGGAATGTGTATTATAATTCATCATTCAACCAGTTCATTTCCTTCATTTGAATAATTGCTCTTTTAAAGCTTCTGTTTTTTGACCTGGTTAAAAACAGTGTTTTAACTTTTTTCTTTTGCATTAGTCACTCCATTTTTTAGAGCATTTACTCCACTCTGTTTCCTCCCCCCCAAAATCTGTGCAACAAAAGACAAATAACAATTCATTCTTTAATGGGAGTTATTTCATTTTAACAGAACTTTAAGTGTAGCAGCTTTTCACAAATAGCACCACCCCAGGACTATGACATTTGTCTTTTCTCTCAAAGGTTTTGGAGAAGTAATAGAGTAAAAAAAAAAAAAAAGAAGAAGAAGTAGAAGAAGAAGAAATCAATTCTACTAGGTACTGGGACCTTTACTTTTTTATGTTAACTTGGCTAGGATACAGTGATCGGTGATTTAATCAAACACTAACCTAGGTGTTGCTACGAAGCTATTTTGTCATGGTGGTTAACATCTACAGTTGACCTTAAGAAAAGGAGATGATCCTCAATAACTTTATTGACCTAATCCAATTAATTGAAGACTTTAAGAGCAAAAACTGAGATTTCACAGACAAAAAGAAACTCTGCCTCAAGTCTGCAACATCAACTCCTGCCTAAGTTTCCAGTAGACTGGCTGCCCTACAAATTTCAGACATGCTAACACCCACAGGCACCTGAGCCAATTGCTTTCAATACATGCATATGCGCATGCGTGCTCACCCACACATATGATTCTATGCGTCTGTTTCTCTAGAGAACCTCGATTGATATAGCTATTAACCATCCTTAATGTTTGAGATGACTGGCTGACTGAATTATCATTATTATTTTTAAAAACAAATACCTTGCTTCATGCTTTAACCAGGACTGGAAAAGATATAAAATGCACAGAAAAAGACACTATGAAAAAATACAATAATGCATGAGATTATGTCAGAATGTTCTGGATTTCAGGATTTAGAAGAGTTTAAAGTGGATTTTAAAGTAAAATCATAACTAAAATTAGCCAGCTATAAATATGAAACTGAATGTACCAGCAGCATACACTAAACAAATTGAAAATTATATTGTATTAGAGAAATCTCCACAGTCTGTCCCTAAATGGTTTTAAAGTCCACACACAAACATGGATAGTGACATATTCCAGATGATCAGATAAGTGATTATTACTGGTGCTGTCAATATCCTATATAGTATCACAGTCTTAAAGAACTGCAAATTTCATAGTGGAACAAGAAAACAAATAAATTCATGATAACACAAGTTTAAGCCAAAATATTACTGTGAAAAAGGGTATGAAGCAAAAATATTGGACCATCAATGTTATCATAATATCTTACACCTTAACCCTATAAATATGTGCCTAGACTGAAGCATTCTCCAAAGGTAGTATTTAATCCTTTTTCATAAGTTATGACTCAAGTCATCTACATGTTTACTTGAAACATTTTTATAATTTCCTCTCAAATTGCAAATATTACCAAACCATTGCCATTTGTCAAATGTCACCCAGGAAATGTTGGATTTTGGGGACACCGAAGATGTCAAAGTGAGAAAAATATATTTATAGAATGTATTGTTGTTTGAGGGAAGAATCGATTAATACTGTCACATTTCTACATCTTGCAAAATAGTATATCAAAATATGGTTAAAACAACTATTAATAAGAAAATTGCTAAATACTCCCTCTAATGGAAAAAATATTTTTTTTTACTAGTCTCAATGTATATATCTACCTAGATGTACTGGGTGATGGACATTAAGAAGGAAATGTGATGTAATGAGCACTGGGTATTATATAAGACTGATGAATCACTGATCTCTACCTTTGAAATTAATAATACATTATATGTCAATTAACTGAAATTTAAAAAATAAAATTAAAAAAAGAGGTTGTATACATATATATGTGTGTGTGTATATATATATATATATGATATATGTAATGGAATATCACTCAGCCATAAGAAAATAATGAAATCTTGTCATCTGCAACGACATGAATGAAGCTAGAGAGTATGGTGTTAAGCAAAATAAGGCAGTCAGAGAAAGACAAATACCATATAATTTTACTCATATGTGAAATTTAAGAAACAAGATGAAGAAAAAAGAGACAAACTAAAAAACAGACTCTTCACTATGGAGAACAAACTGATTGTTACTACTAGGGACATGGGTCAGGGGATGAGGGAAATAGGGGCTAGGAAATAAAGATTATACTTATCATGATAAAAAAATAAAATGATAAAAAAGAAAACACTTTATATACCAAGTTGGTATCTAGAATACTAAATTATACCAGCACTGATCACAGCTTAAGGAAGCAAATAGATGAAAACCCAAGTCCATGTATACCCAAGCATAGGATCCTGACAACTTGAGAGATACTGAGTGTGCTTTTCTAGGTCCCAGATTCTGGCATTTAACCATGAGACATTTCCCAGGCATTCACATCTACTGATACTGTAGGCACTCTTGCACTTAAGCAAATCACAGCCAGCCCTTTCGGTCTTTGGATTAGTCTTCGACCATGTGTCTACCAGAAAAAGCATTAATAACACATGAGGAAATAATGTGTCATCATCTTCTATCATAAAAGCAGTAACTTTTCCCTACATTAGGACTCATTTTTCATTCTGCTAGCTTTTGGTAATTCCTGCATCTTCAAAGTTATCCACTCTTACAGAGTAGTTTATTGACAAGGGATTGTATACTGTGAGGTTCAAGGTTGGGCTAGGTAGTCTCCAAGTACAGAATTAGAATGAAGGGTAATGGGATAAGCTGAAGTTTTCTTGAAACTATCTCTTAAAAACAGTTCTGTAGAGGAAGAAAGGACACTTTCAGCAAACTGACATAAAGATGTACGTTGTTTAAGGGAATGAAAAAGTTTCTTCAAAAATAATGTCAACTCAAATCCTCAACAAATTAGCACCCAAGGGTATTAGTCACTTTTCCTGTTGCCCATTCAAGCAGATGCCCACTATTGACCATTATTAGTGATCAAGCAACATGGCACACTATATGAATTTTCCCCTCAAAAGGAGATCAACACTTTTAATCAATATTTGGTATTCTTTATTCAGGTCAAATAATGTGTCTCCACAGTGATAGATGATAATACACAGCTTTTCTACATTTTGTTAGAATATGTAAACACTTGGTATTTTTGTACAGAAATCATATTAGATTTGATTTACATAAACAAACCCATGAAAATTTTAGAAATTCTTTTTCTGGGGTGCCTGGGTGGTTTAGTTGGCTAAGTATCTGCCTTCAGGGTCCTGGGATCAAGCCCTGCATTGGGCTCCCTGCTCAGGGAGGAGTCTGTTTCTCCTTCTCCCCCCTCCTCCTGCTCATGAGTAGTCTCTATTTCTCAAATAAATCAAATCTTAAAAAAAAAAAAAGAAATTCTTTTTCTTTGTTTTGTCAAAGTGGGCTGTGATGTGAATAGAAACTAAAGTGAGAGCTATTCTGGGACCATCACTATAAATTTTCATAGGGACAGCTCTGGTCTGGGGTAGAAAAAGCAATAAACAAATTATGGACTGCCAGGGGGCCCACAAGAGCTTGAACCTTCCCCGTAACCTGGCACTAACCCATCAGGTAGATAAAATGCTCACATCCCAATTACTCCTTTCAGTTTAAGCAAAGATTTGTGAAGCAAAGATGCAAAGCCTTAACCAAGAATTCATAAGTCACTAGCCTTACTATCATTTTCCAGAAAAAAAACCTTCATGTAAAAAAAAGAGGCTATACTAGATATTTATTTACTGAATATGTTTAAAGAATGTCCACAATGTTTTTAAAAGAATTTGAAGTTACTTACTGCAAAAACACTTAAAATTTGACAATTAAAAATGGAGTTAAAAAGAGGAAATATTGATATATTGGCCTCTAGCCAAAGGGAAGCAGAGAGTGGTACCATGGTCTTTAGTGCAGGGAAGGCATACAGAAGACTGCGTCAAGGAGACCATGAATAACCTACCTATTCAGTGCATTCGTAGCAATCACCATGTAAACGCAGTGCAGCATGAAGGCATAGATACTAACTGGGGGACAGTTGCCAGAGGAAATTCTAGAAATGCTCAGAAAGTTGACATGACAAAACTACTACATTTATATAAATGTTGTCTCCAATTTCACCTTTAGAGTGAGTATGCTTTGTCATTTTTCTTATTTTTCTGCCCTCAGAAAACAGTAGTTAGTAATTATTCAAAAGAGTTGGAGGAATGGGGTAAATGAAAGTTAGTCAGTTACTGAGAATTAACATACAGCGCTAAACATTTTGGTTCATTTGTTAATTTAAAAAAAAAACAAGGGGTCAAGATGGCGGAAGGCCAGGTGACCGCATTTCGGGGAGTTCCCTGAAGAGAGCTGAATTCCAGCAAAAAAACCACTACAAGACCACCGCAAACACCTATGAAACCAGCCTGAAATGTGATATTTCTCACTTCTGGACCGCCACGAGAGACAAAGAACATCGGCAAAAAGGTAGAAACAAATTGGAGGGTCTGGAGGCTTGCCCCCAGAGACAGGGGAGTGGGGGAGGAAGCCCGCAGAGCTGAACCATTGAAAATAAATACCCCAAAATGAAAGTGCTCTGTGAGTGAGGAATAACAGCAGATTACGGCCTGAATCGGGGCTAGAAAGAAGCTAAACACAGCTAAGCCCGGGGCAAGGCAAGGAGACTTTTAAAAATCTTTTATTTTCTTTCTTTTCCCGCTGCCCGGACTCCCTCCCCCCGGCCCCCGGCGCGCGCGCGCGCGCAGCCTCCCGGGCCTCCGCCCCGGTGGGCGCCGGCCCCCGGCCCCCGGCCCCGGCGCGCACACAGCCGCCCAGGCCTGCCTCCACCTGAGCTGCCACAGCTGCCAAGAAAGCAGCGGGAGTGGATTCTATCCTGCCCTTCTCTCCCGTGTCTCTCCACACCGTGGGCCGCGTGTAGACCCCCCCAGGGGAAACCGTTTTTTACAGACTTTCGTGGGACCGGAGAGGCCCCAGGTCCCTGGGGGCAGACAAAGTCGCGCGATCCAAAAGGAGTTGTGGCTTAGAGGTGCGGGAGTGAAACGACAAGCGGGGACGAGGGCAGAAATCAATACAACATCTGCACTAGCCCGGCTGTGACAGACTGCCAACTGGGAGGCTGGAAAGAGCCCCTCCCTGTGTAGAGGCTCCCTCTGGGAGGGAGGTCTGGGCACAGACATCCTGCTCCGACTTGACTTCCTCAACTGCTGAAAAAAGACGCAAAAGAATAACGCTCCGCTACCAGAGAATTGCAGCCTGATAGTCTGGTTGCCATTGAGACAGGCCTCTAGCAGGGGGGCCGAGAGACTCAGCCTACGTAGAAGGACTGAAGGGGAACGACATGCCCCGCCCCCAGAAAACACGCCAGAGCTCAGGAGGACAACATTCCAATGCAAAACCCCAAATTGGGGAAAGGCAATTTATTAAACTCCTGGCACTGACTACAAGTACCAAAAACTCTACAACTCACTGAAAAAATTTTCCACCTCACTTACTTTTTTAAACTTTTTTCTAGTTTTACTTTTAAAGCTTACACTTTAAGCTTAAAATTACACTCTCACGGTTTTTCTTCTTTCAATTTTTATCCCCCTTCTTATCACAACGGGATACCCAATACAACACCCCATAACATTTTTTACTTTTTATATATTTTTTTATTCTTTTTAATTTTTTTCTATTTTTTCTATTTTTTTCTTTCTCTTTTTACCCTGAAATTCAAACACACCCCTGTATTTTCTGCTTTTGTTGTTCCCTCTTGTTTTCCTGTTAGCTCTCTCTGTTTCCCCCTTTCTTCTCTCCTCTTTCCTTTATTCTCTTTTTTATGTGTACATGTAGATACAAGCTCCAAGTCAATCCCACATCCCTATTCAATACTAGCCCTATATACAACCAGTTCCAATCCCCCTATATCATTTGAAAGTGGGCTCCTTCAACAATAACAGCAAGATAAACTCTGCAGCGTCTGAAACGCATTCCTTGCCCACAAGGAATGTCTGCGCTCACCTTCCCACTCTAGTTTGTCAGTGTGCCTGTGT
>PITA01009960.1:0-74527 GCA_004023965.1 Spilogale gracilis
ATATCTTCTACAGAGAAGTGCCTCTTCATGTCTCTTGCCCATTTTTTGATGTGTTCATCTTCTTTTTGGGTGTTGAGTTTGAGTAGTTCTTTATAGATCTTGGATACCAGCCCTTTGTCTGTAGTGTCATTTGCAAATATCTTCTCCCATTCTGTGGGTTGCCTCTTTGTTTTGTTGACTGTTTCCTTTGCTGTACAGACGCTTTTAATTTTGATGAAGTCCCAGAAGTTCATTTTTGCTTTTGTCTCCTTTGCCTTTGGAGACGTGTCTTGAAAGAAGTTGCTGTGGCTGATGTCAAAGAGGTTACTGCCTATGTTCTCTTCCAGGATTTTGATGGATTCCTGCCTCACATTGAGGTCTTTCATCCATTTCGAGTTTGCCTTTGTGTGTGGTGTAAGAGAATGGTCTAGTTTCATTCTTCTATACGTAACTGTCCAATTTTCCCAGCACCATTTATTGAAGAGACTGTCTTTTTTCCACTGGATATTTTTTCCTGCTTTGTCAAAGATGATTTGACCATAGATTTGTGGGTCCATATATGGACTCTCCACTCTGTTCCATTGGTCTATTTCTCTGTTTTTGTGCCAGTACCATGCTATCTTGGTAATCACAGCTTTGTAATAAAGCCTGAAGTCAGGTAATGAGATGCCCCCAGCTTTGCTTTTCTTCTTCAGCAATTCCTTAGCGATTTTCTCAAATTTTAATATGCATGCAAATCACTAAGGATCTTGTTAAAACGTAGATTCTGATTCAAAGTCTTAGGGCAGTGATTCTTAAGGAGGACTGATTTTGTCCCCCAGAAACACGGGGCAGTGTCTGGAGACATTTTTGGTTGTCACAGTTGAGGGAGGAAGCTACTGGGGTCTAATGGGTAGAGACCACTGCTAAAGAATGAAAATTCAACTGAGTATGTATGAAGATCTAGTTAGCTTTATTAAGTGATTCATGCACTGGACAACATTTCATCTAGCAAGCAGAGGGGAATTCTGGGGGTTGTGCAAAATGGAGCATTTTTATTGGAAGGATGGTGGCATAAGAAATTATTAGTGATTGAAAACAAAGGAATGTTCACAGAAAAGTTGGCTTCCCTTATAGGGAAAGACAGGGTGTTTTTTTGTTTGCTTGTTTGTTGTGTTTTTTTGAAGATTTTATTTATTTATTTGACAGAGAGAGAGATCACAAGTAGGCAGAGAGAAGGGGTAGTAGGTTCCCCAGTGAGCAGAGAGGACTCGATCCCAGGACACCGAGATCATGACCTGAGCCGAAGGCAGAGGCTTAACCCTCTGAGCCACCTAGGTGCCCTGGGGGTGTTTTTGTTTTTAAGGTTTTATTTATTTTATTTGTCAGAGAGAGTGAGCCAAGCAGGGAGAGCTGCAGGCAGAGGGAGAGGTAGGCTCCCCATTGAGCAAACAGCCCAATACAGGACTCAATCCCATGACCCTGGGATTAAGGCCTGATCTGAAGGCAGACGCTTAACCTACCAAGCCATCCAGGCATACCAACAAGGAGTCTTATTAGGTGGATTACCTCATTGTCCTTTGGCAGATGGGGAGGGCCTGTGTGACAGATTACCTCATTGATTCTTATCAGAGAATTCCTGACTGGCTGGTTGGGACTTAGATTTCTGGGGGTGGTTGAAACTGCAGTTAGGCTATGTAGTAACATGGGTTTGGAGACTTGGCCTGGCCCAAGTGATGCCATTTTGGGCCTGTGGTTTTTCTTTTTAATATGAGGAATGTTGCTAAACATCTTCCAGCATACAGGATAGCCCTTTGCAACAAAGAAGTATCTGGTCCAAAATGCCAATAGTGTTGTGGTCATCTGGAGAGCATGGAGCTAGGGGAGGACATTTGAAGCAGAGGTAATGTCCAAGCAAAGGAACTGAAGGAGGTAAGTGTCTGATTGATAGGGGCAGGTCATAGGCAGCCTTGCCGGAGGTAGGGGAGTGCATGCTGATGGAATCTTAAAATCTCATACATCTTAGGTTTGTAGAAAGTCTAAGGGTTACCTACAACTTGGCTGTTGAAAATATACTCCAAATCGGGTGATGGGTATTAAGGAGGGCATGTGCTGTGATAAGCACTGGGAGTTATATGCAACCAATGAATCACTGAATGCCACATCAAAAACTAAGAAAAGAGGAAAGTGTGTTCCCAAGGAACTGCAACTGTATCAGCTGCACATGTTTTAGAAATGCAGAACTCAAGCCCTGTCCCAGATCTTCTAAATTAAAATCTCCATTTTAATTAGAGAGAGAGACAGACCATAAGAGACTCTCAGTTCTAGGAAACAAACTCATGGTTGCTGGAAGGGAGGTGGGGGATAATGTGGTAACTAGAGGATGGACATTGAGGAGGGCACATGGTATAATGAGCACTGGGTGTTATATGCAACTGATGAATCACTGAACTCTACCTCTGAAACTAATAATACACTATATGTTAATTAAATTGAATTTTACTTTATTTTACCTTTTTAAAAAAGATTTTATGTATTCATTTAACAGAGAGAGCGAGAGAACTCACAAGCAAGGAGAGTGGCAGGAAGAGGGAGAGGGAGCAGCAGGGAGCCTGACACTGGGCTCCATCCCGGGACACTGGGATCATGACCTGAGCCAAAGGCAGATGCTTAACCAACTGAGCCCCTTAAACTGTTAAATAAAACAAGTTTTAAAAAGTCTCCATTTTAACAAGATGCAGTTGATTTGCATGCATGTTAAAGTGGAATAAACACTGACCTATAACAACTCTTTAGGATGAGGTGACCAACCAGCTTTTATTTTTTGAGCACCTACTATATGCTCAGATTTGAATTAGATAAATAATTGACTTTTGGAGTGCACATTTGGTTATAGAAAAGCAAAATGAATTCCAGATGTCAGACCTTATGGGAAGTGCCCTTCCCCATCCCCACTGGGACTTCCCAAAGGGGCAGATTTTAGCAGTCAGGTTTCATGGCAAGTGACCTTGTTCCCTTCCTTGGTCAGAGCTGCTTCCAGCTGAGGTAGCTCATTTCCTCAGAACAGCTACTCCAGATGCTGGCCAGGCTAGCAACCTCTCAAGTGGCTTATCTTGATGGGATGAGTAGCCCTAAACAGAGTCATCACTCTCAGCAATTAGAATTAGGAATTTCCAAGAGAGGTTGTTAATTTGCAGAGGAAGCGGGAGGTTGGAGGAGCCTTGGTGGCCACCAAATCTAGGAGGGACCCAGTGGTTTGAAGGAGCATTTAAGAAAGCAGAGACCAGGGTGCCTGGGTGGCTCAGTTGGTTGAGCAACTGCCTTTGGCTCAGGTCCTGATCCCGGAGACCCGGGATTGAGCCCCGCATCAGGTTCCCTGCTCGACAGGAAGCTGCTTCTCCTCTCACTCCCCCTGCTTGTGTTCCCTCTCTAGCTGTGTTTCTCTCTGTCAAATAAATAAATAAAATTAAGGAAGGAAGGAAGGAAGGAAGGAAGGAAGGAAGGAAGGAAGGAAGGAAGGAAGGAAGAAAGCAGAGACCAGGGGGATGTGTGGGGAAGCAGGGATGAACTGGGTGAGACCAGACAGTCCAGGAGAGACAAGCCCAGACCACAGATAAACCTCTGATCTTGACGGCAGTCTGGTCTTAAGACCATAGACTTGACTCTCTTTTTCTTTCTCCTTTCATTCATTCTTTTCTTTTTTTTTTTAAAATTAAGTTCAATTAACCAACATATAAGTATATCATTAGGTTTTAATGTAGTGTTCAATGATTCATTAGTTGCATAACACCCACTACTCATCAGATCACATGCCCTCCTTAATGCCTCTCACCCAGTTATCCCATTCCCACACCCCCTCCCTTCTGCAACCCTCAATTTGTTTCCCAGAGTCCAGAGTCTCTCATGGTTTGTCTCCCTTTCTGATTTCTTCCCATTCAGTTTTCCCTCTCTTCCTCTATGGTCCTCTATGCTATTCCTTATGTTCCATATATGAGTGAAACCATATGATAATGGTTGACTTACTTCACTTAGCATAATCCCTTCCAGTTCCATCCATGTCAAAGCAAATGGTGAGTATTCATCCTTTGATGAATGAGTATGGCTGAGTAATATTCCACTGTATATATGTACCATACCTTCTTTCTCCATTCATCTGTTGAAAGACATCTCGCCTCATTCCACAGTTTAGCTGTTGTAGACATTGCTGCTATGAACACTGGGGTGTAGGTGCCCCTTCTTTTCTCTACATCTGTATCTTTGGGGTAAGTACCCAGTAGTGCAATTGCTGGGTTATATGGTAGCTCTATTTTTAATGTCTTGTGTAACCTCCATACTGTTTTCCAGAGTGGCTGTACCATCTTGCATTCCTCCCAACAGTGTAAGAGGGTTCCCCTTTCTCTGAATCCTTGCCAACATTTGTTGTTTCCTGTCTTATTAGTTTTGGCCATTCTAACTGGTATAAAGTGGTATCTCATTGTAGTTTTGATTTGTGTTTCCTGATGAAAGGTGATGTGGAACATTTTTTCATCTTTCTGCTTGCCATTTGTATGTCATCTTTGGAGAAGTGTCTGTTGATGTCTCCTGCCTATTTCTTGACTATATTATTTGTTTCTTAGGTGTTAAATTTGAGAAGTTCTTTATAGATCTTGGATACCAGACCTTTATCTGATATGTCATATGCAAATATCTTCTCCCATTCTGTAGGTTGCCTTTTAGTTTCGTTGACTGTTTCCTTTGTGGTGCAGAAGTTTTTTTTTTTTTTTTTTTTTTTTTATCTTGATGAAGTCGCAATAGTCCCTTTTTGCTTTTGTTTAGTCCCTTGCTTTAGAGACATGTCTTGGAAGAAGTTGCTGTCGCCAAGGTCAAAGAGGTTACTTCCTGTGTTCTCCCCTAGGATTTTGATGGATTCCTGGCTCACATTTAGGTCTTTCATACATTTTGAGTTTATCTTTGTGTATGGTGTAGGAGAATGGTCCTGTTTTGTTCTTTTGCATGTGGCTGTCCCATTTTCCCAGCACCATTTATGGAAGAGACTGTCTTTTTTCCATTGGATATTCTTTTCTGCTGTGTCAAAGATTAGTTGACCAGAGTTGAGGGTCCATTTCTGGGCTCTCTATTCTCTTCCACTGATCTATGTGCCTATTTTTGCGCCAGTACCATGCTGTCTCAATGATCACAGCTTTGTAACAGAGCTTGAGGGCAGACATTGTGATGCCCCCAGCTTTGGTTTTCTTCATCAACATTCCCCTGGAGATTTGGGGTCTTTTCTGGTTCCATACATATTTTAGGATTATTTGTTCCATTTCTGTGAAAAATGTCAGTGGTATTTTGATAGGGATTGCATTGAATGTATAGATTGCTCTGGTAAGCATAGACATTTTAACAATGTTTATTCTTCTAATCCATGAGCATGGAATGCTTTTCTATCCCTTTTGTCTTCCTCAAATTCTTTTACAGGTGTTTAGAGTACAGATCCTTTACCTCTTTGGTTAGGTTTATTCCTAGTGATCTTGTGGTTTTTTGGTACTATTTTAAGTGGGATTGATTCCTTAATTTCTCTTTCTTCAGACTTCAGACACATTGTTAGTATATAGAAATGCAACTGATTTCTGTGCATTGATCTTGTATCCTGTCACATTGATGAATTGCTGTATGAGTTCTAGCAATTTTGGGGTGGAGACTTTTGGGTTTTCCACATAAAGTATCATGTCATCTGCAAAGAGAGAGAGTTTGACTTCTTCTTTGCCAGTCTGAATGCCTTTTATTTCTTTTTTTTTTAAGATTTTATTTATTTATTTGACAGAGAGAAACACAGCGAGAGAGGGAACACAAGCAGAGGGACTGAGAGAGGGAGAAGCAGGCTTCCCGCCGAAGCAGGAAGCCCGATGTGGGGCTCGATCCTGGGTCTCCAAGATCATGACCTGAGCCAAAGGCAGTCACTTAACCAACTGAGCCACCCAGGCGCCATTTCTTTTTGTTGTCTGGTTGCTAAGGCTTCAGACACTTTTCCTTTTCCCGAAGAAACTGCAGATCTACCTAAGATAGTATCATTTGATAATTTACACTTAACTAATTTATTTAAGACTATAGACAGATTTAAAGAAGAAAAATAATATTTCATGTGTGTGTGGATGGCAGGGAGGAAGTTTTCAAGTTGCTTTCACTTTAGTGCACATACATTACTGTTTTGGTACATTTCCCTTTAAGATTATGGTGCTAACTGTGGCTCAGTGAATTTAACCCTCTTCTTTCTTCAGAGAACCCTAACTTTGCTCAAATACTGCAGAGACCCTGGCTCCACTCTGGACCAGATTCTAGTTCATCTGAGCCAGCCATGGTGGTCTCATCTTTTTTTTTGAATATTTTATTTATCTATTTTATTTTATTATTTAAAATTTTTATTTTATTTAATTCAATTAATTAATAATCAATTGAATAATAATTAATTTAAAATCCAATTCAACTAATATAGTGTATTATTAGTTTCAGAGGTAGAGTTCAGTGATTCATCAGTTGCATATAACACCTAATGCTCATTATATCACGTGCCCTCCTTAATGCCCATCACCCAGTTACCCCCCCCCCCCCCCGCACCTCCTCCTCTAGCAACCTTCGGTTTGGTTCCTATAATTAAGAGTCTCTTATGGTTTGTCTCCCTCTCTGATTTCATCTTATTTTATTTTTCTCTCCCTTCCCCTGTGACCCTCTGCTTTCTTTCTTAAATACCACATGAGTGAAATCATATAACTGTTTTTTTCTGACTGACTTATTTTGCTTAGCAAAGCATAATACACTCTAGTTCCATCCACTAATTGCAAATGGTATATTTATCTATTTTACAGAAAGAGAGAGAGTGGGAGTTGGGTGTGTGTGGGGGAGCAGAGGGAAAGGGCCATGCAGACTCCATACTGGACACAGAGCCTGATGCAGGGCTCAATCTCATGACCCTGGGATCATGACCTAAGATGAAATCAAGAGTTGGATGCTCAACCGACAGAGCCACCCAAGCACCCATGGTGATCTCATCTTTTTGCCAGCAAATAGGAACAAGTGTGTGGCTCAGCTCTGGCCCAAGAGATGAGTGGGGAGTTCTGCTGAGGGTCTCTGAGAAAGTGGTCCAGAATCCTAAGAAAAAGTCTGGAAGAAATGGGTCCTTTTCCCACTGGACATTTTAAGATCTGAATGGGATGCTTGGATCTGCTGTGGTCCACAGATGTAAAAGCCAACAAGTAGAAACACTTATGCTCAAATCTTTGAGTGACTTTATCCATAGCTTAGAGCCACTAATCTCTGTCTTCTCTTTTGTGAGATAATAAAGCCCTCACTGTTTAAATTCAGTTCAAAATAATCCAGAAGTATTGGGGCACCTGGGTGACTCAGTTGGTTAAGCTTCTGCCTTCAGCTCAGGTCATGATTCGGGGGTCCTGGGATAAGGTTCCCCATGGAAGGGGGGTCTTTGCTCAGTGGGGAGCCTGCTTTCCCCCTGCCTGCCTCTCCCCTGCTTGTGCTCTCTGTCTCTCTCTGAAAAATAAATAAATCTTAAAAAAAAGAATTCTTAAAAAAATCCAGGGGCGCCTGGGTGGCTCAGTTGGTTGGGCGACTGCCTTCGGCTCAGGTCATGATCCTGGAGACGTGGGATCGAACCCCACATCGGGCTCCCTGCTCGTGGGAAGCCTGCTTCTCCCTCTCTCACTCCCCCTGTTTGTGTTCCCTCTCTAGCTGTGTTTCTCTCTGTCAAATAAATAAATAAAATCTTTAAAAAAAATCCAGAAGTATTGCAATTAATGCAGAGATACAGCAGATTATTCATCACAACTAGATTAACATAATCCTGAATCAGAAGAGATTTTAGAGGTCATCTATCAATGCAATTCTAGTCTAAGTTCATACAGGGAAAGGACATGAATGTGACATCACTTCTTCTTTAAGTCTGCTATTTAGAAGATGGGTGGCCCTGCACAAGTTATTTAATCTCACTCAGTCTCACTTTCTTCATGTAATAACAAGAGATATAATCTAGCTCGTGGGAATTCCATGGGATAATGTTGTATTAGGTCCATCACAGACTAGGTACCCAATAAAAAGTAGCTGTTAGGTTATTATCCAGATGAAAAAGTTATGGTCTTTGTTTCAATAATATCATAATGAAGGCATATGG
This sequence comes from Spilogale gracilis, assembly GCA_004023965.1. Lineage (NCBI taxonomy): Eukaryota > Metazoa > Chordata > Mammalia > Carnivora > Mephitidae > Spilogale > Spilogale gracilis. The sequence goes on from PITA01009960.1 coordinate 8,117, forward strand.
AAGAGACAAACAGCTATGAAATATAAAACAAGATGAAAGTGAGTGAAGTCATAGGAATCTAGGGACATGTGACATTAAGAGTTCAGAGATGAGAAAAGCTTGATGAGCAAAAGAGGTGTTGGGATGATAGTTGATTTTTATTTATTTTTATTAATGTCCTGAATTTTTCAAATTCCCTGCAAGAAATATCTCTTGCCTACATAATCACATAAAATTATTAAAATGTATACTCCTTGGGTGCCTGGGTGGCTCAGTTGGTTAAGCGTCTGCCTTTGGCTTAGGTCATGATCTTGGAGTCCAGGGATCGAGTCCCACATGGGGCTCCCAGCTCCGTGGGGTGTCTGCTTCTCCCACTGACCTTCTCTTCTCCCCTCTCATGCTCTCTCTCATTCTGTCTCTCTCAAATAAATAAATAAATCTTAAAAAAAATAAAATATATATTCCTCAACAAACAATTTATATTTATTTTTCCTCAAAAAACAATTGAAAGGAAAGAAACAGTCAAATATCAAAGATTCCCAACTCAGTGTGTTCTTTTCTAAAAGTGAAAACTTGGGAACATTCTAAAATGTGGGAATTAAATAAACTAGACCACATCCACATGACTGAATATGATGCAGTTATTGAAGAGTTGTAAACTCTGTAGGAACGTGGACAAAAGAAAATTCTTTGTCAGTGGTTGGACTTTGAATGATTCTTGGCTTTCTATTGTAATTTTTTTTTTCTTAAGAGAGAAAAAGTGAAAGGGATGGGGAGTGGTAGAATCTTTTTTTTAAAAAATATTTTATTTATTTGAGGGAGAGAGAGTGAGTGAGAGAGAGCATGAGAGGGGAGAAGGTCAGAGGGAGAAGCAGACTCCCTGCGGGGCTGGCAGCCCTATGGGGGACTCCATCCCAGGAGGCCAGGATCATGACCTGAGCAGAAGGCAGTGGCTTAACCAACTGAGCCACGTAGGCCGTCCAGGAGTGGTAGAATCTTAAGTAGGCTCCAGCCCAGAGCTGATGTGTGGCTTGATCCCAGGACCCTGAGATCATGACCTGAGCTGAAATCAAGAGTCCCAGGCTTAAAGGACTGAGCCATGAAGGCACTCCTTTCCATTGTATTTTTAAGTTGCTGTGATTATTAGAGTACTGTTCTGCAATAAGAAAAAAAAAATGAAGTCAAAGAAAGTGATTGTGAAGTTTCACAGGAACATTAGGGCCTATTGTGTTACATTCTTTGCTCTGGTGGTTAGAGGGATGTCTGCTGTTCTCCAAGCCCTGCCAGGTCCACCGCACAGAAAGTTTACCCCTAGGGGGAAGCCAGGATGTGGAAGGAACGGCTTCTTGATTTGGCCAGGGCAGGGAGACCAATCCCTTCTTCAGTGGGTGGCGATCGGCTTCCAGCCTCTCCCTTGTCTGCAGGGAATAGTAAGGCAGGAGACTGGGGCGGCTCTTCATTTTTAGTATTGTCTTCATTGATGTTCGATGCTATTTGTGAAATGGACACCAAACTAGGACAAAGACAGGTGTAGCATGTCCCCCTGAGCAGCTGTGAGGGACTGGGGCTCAGGTCAACAGTTAAAACGGAAAGATTTTCTGGGGTTCTGGGAAATTCCCGTGATGCTTTCCTTCTTAGTAGCTGCATTTGTTAGGGCCAGGTCTTAAAGCCGAGAGCCCCCTGAACTAACTTCTACTGACGCGATGGGGTCTGGAAGTGCCCTTTGAAAAAGGGCATTGCCTGACCCCAAGGAGCACCACTAAAGATTTAATGGCAGGGACCCTGCCTGCCCAGCAGCGGAGAGCTCTTTGGACGGCCAGGGCGGGCTCCAACCACCGAGTCTTGATTTTCTCTGGGACCATCTGTAACCAGGGCGGAGGGGGGAGGGGGTAGGGTCTCCGGGTGTCGCGGCGCAGCAGCGGGTCAGCTGCGTCCCGTTAGCGGGGACAGGCTCCGCCGCCTAATGGGGACCATGCCGGCGCTAATGGGAAGCAGCCGCAGCGCCCAGCCGAGCCTCTTCCTCCCACCCCGCCCCAGAGCGGCCGAGATAAAACGGAAGCGCCGCAAGAGGCGCTTTGATTCCAATACGAAACAAATTATTCCTCCCGGAATGGAACAAAATTAGTCAGAGTGGAGTCTCATGGCCGTCATTCCTCCCCGCTAGGCCACTGCCGGCGGTCTCGGGCTGCAGGCCCTGCGACACTCGGCGGGACGGTATACTGGGGGACCGTTCGGCTACGGGGCGGGGAGGGTGGAGCCCCTCCCCCATCTCTCTGGGCGGAGGACGAGCTTGCTCGCGGGGGTCCTAATCCTGTAAATTAATTAGGCACCTAGCTGCAGGGCGGGCTCATGGTTGAGCCGAAGTCACCTCCCTGCAGGAGGTCCTCAAGATCTCCTGGAGGACTTGTTTTTGTTTTTTAAGATTTTATTTATTTGACAGAGAGAAACACAACCAGAGAGGGAACACAAGCAGGGGGAGTGAGAGAGGGAGAAGCAGGCTTCCGGGGCAAGCAGGGAGCCCGATGTGGGACTGGATCCCAGATCTCCCGGATCATGACCTGAGCCGAAGGCAGTCGCCCAACTAACTGAGCCACTCAGGCGTCCCATCCTGGGGGACTTGTTAAAGCACAAATCGATGAATCCCACCTCCAGAATTTCTGACTCTGCAGATGGGGTGGGGTCTCGTAATTTCTATTTCCAGGTAATGCTGGTGCTGCTGGTCCAGGGACAGTACTCTGAGAATCACTTGACAAACATGTAGGCGGGAGCAAGCCTGGCTGCACTGCCCTGACATTCAGTGGGCTGTGTCCCAGAGAGGTCCGTAGGAGGGAGGCTAGTCTGTTAACTGCTCACAGGACCCATGGACTGATGAATGTGCTTGGCTTCACTTTCCTTTGGAGCCTGTTTTGATTGACCACCTTTGTTCAACAGTGAACCAAGCAAGTCCCACTCCAAAGCCCGGGGAATGGAATTTCCCAGCAGCCTATGCAGGTAAGGGGACAAGTGCCAAAGGCCTTTGAAGAACACTGGTAATGGCCTAGGACTCCAGGCAGTGTGATGCTTCTGTTCAGATCCCTGGCCTCTAGAGAGGCCCCTGACTCTGTGTCACGGTGCCTGGGCCAGAAGTCATCTCTGGCAGGGAGAGTCTCTGTGTGGTGGTGGTGGTGGGGGTGTTATAAGGAAGGGGTGAGTGGTGGGGAGGACAGTGGCAGTAATTCTTGCTGGGGTGACATCTGAGGTCACGGAAACTGCTTAGAGATCTAAGAACCAGGAAGAGGTTAGACTTACTGTGTGTTTCAGCATGGGGGCTGTCTGGGACAAGTTAGTACCTCCCCTCCCTATGTTCCCAAGAGTAGACCAGTGGTTCTCAAATTTGAGTGTGCATCAGAATCACCTGGAGGCCTCGGATTGTTGTCCCTACCCCCAGAGTTGCTGATTCAGTATGTCCGAGGTGGGGCTAAGAGTTTGCATTTCTAACAAGATGCCAGGTGATAAGGATGGTCTGGGATCCACCCTTTGAAAACTGCCAGCTTAGGCTATATTTGGCATCTCCTAGCCCTTTCTGTAACTTCAAAGTGGTCATGGTATGCGTGCCCAGCCTGTACATCCTGCCTTAGCCACTGGCCTTTGTGTGACTGCTGTTCCCAGTTTTCCGAAGGCAATTTGGTCTTGCTGTCTGTCCACCTGGTACTGGAGAAGGGGAACAACAGCTCTCAGGGTCCTTCAAGCTTGGGAAGAGCAGCATCCCCAAACTCCCATCCCCATTCTTGCACTCAGCCAGCCATGACAGTTTCCTTCTCCTTCCTGTCATCCCTTATCCTCTCCCATTTACTTGAGTCCTAGCCCTGGGTCAGGCTTGAAAGAACAGGCAGTTGAGAATGGGATCCTTTTCATATACTCTTAGGATCCATGCAAGGTCAGGCCTAGAGGGGTCACTGTTGCACTTCTGCCAGTAACAGGATCTCTCTGGGATGATACTTCTCTTTTTACTCGGTACATTGCACATCATAGCTCTTTGGGAAATATTTGCTGTTTGGCTGATAAATTGTTTGGGAATTTACCAGGGAGGGGAAATAAAACAAAATGAAGACATGCCTAAAGACTGCCACAGACGAGGACAAGGTTTTGATTATTGTTAGCCAGCTTGGTGAAGAAGGCCCAGTCTTTGGTCTCTTGTATCTGAGGCTCCTAGGTGGGAACCCTAAAGCACAGGCCTGTGGACATGAGCAAACAAGGTCGGTGGGATTCAGTGTTGGGAGCTTTGAGACTGCCCCAGCAAGCTGGAGGCCTTGGAAAAGAAGGAGCAGATGGTCTGTGGAGGGGCTGGGTCACTCAAGGCCATGGGGAGGCCTCCGTTGTTCTAGTGGCTTAGGATCTTTAGAAAAGAAAGAGTTTCTTTAGGAATGTAAAGTTTCTTTAGGAATTTACACCAAGAAGTTTAGAAAATGTTAAACATGAAGGGCACCTGGGTGACTCAGGGGTTAAGAGTCTGGCTTCAGCTCAGGTCATGATCTCAGGGTCCTCGGATCAAGCCCCAAGACAGGCTCCCTGCTCAGATAGAGTCTGCTTCTCCCTCTACTTCTGCCTCTCCCCTTGCCTCTCTCCGGCTTGTTCTCTCTCTCCCAAATAAATAAATAAAATCTTTAAAAAAATGTTAAATGTAAATAATCATGGCATTTGAAATTTGGATTAAGATGCAATCTCTAATTTAGATGAAAATCAGCCATATGCAACCCATTAGGTTTTAATAATTTTCCTCTTAACTACTTGTACTTTGAGGCTGTATATTTAGGAAATGGCTAAGTTGACTGTGGGTTTCTTACTTGGTTATTGCTGTGATTCTCAACCCTAGCTGTATATTGGATTCACCTGTCTTGCTTTGAAAACTCCTGATGCCCTGGCTATACCCCAGATGCAGAGCCTGGGTGCAATATTTTTTTTGACTCCCCAGGTGATTTTTGGAGTACAACTAACTACTTATGCGTTGTTGGGGGGTCCAAACTGAGGCAAATCAGAGTTTGGGGGTCTGTGTCTGTTTAGCCTCTAATGAGAGCTATGACTGCTCTCCCCTCAGGAAGAGACCATCAGAAATAATTACAGGGCCCTCCACCTTGCCAGTAGCTCCATTGACAAGACCGGGGAGGGTATGGACATCCAGGACCAGATCTGACCCAGGTGAACCAGTTTCTCTCTCACAGGAAAATGGAATTGGGACTCAGAGATTTTAGCAGTAACTACAGTTCTGCCCTGAACAGAGCAGAGGAGAGGCTGTTCAGAACAGCCAGAAAAGTGGGTCTGCAGAGGGAAGCTACCTGGGTTCCTGTCATCACCTCAGCTCCTGATCTAGCCCTTCAGGAAGTCTGGCTGCTACCCCCCCCAGGGCTCCAGGACTCACCTGCAAGTCCTTATAACAAACCCACACCCCCACTGTTTGGTTTAAGTCAGCTCCAGTGGATTTATGTTACTTGTGACCAAAGAGGCCTGACATGTATACTACAACAGCACAACAAAAGCACACAAAAACAAACATGTATTTCCTCCCTCCCCCATACACATACACAAACTTGCACTCACACAAACATTTGGTGTTTGAACAGGCTCTTTGTAACTCCATATGGTCCTAGTGGAAGGTTCTTCGGAATCTGTGTTTTCTGGAGTCCACTTGGAGAAACCTCAGCTTTCAATTCAATTGGGAACAGCAATGGTTTCCTACTGTGGTTCCATAGGCTTCATCAGAATCACCTGGAGGAACTGACCTACAGTTACACACATACATAGATTGCCAGGCACCAGCCCCAGAAAGGCAGGAGTTGGCCAATTTGAACAGGATCCTGAAATCCAAACCTTAAAAACTTTCTCCATGAGATTTTGATAGGCCGTTGAGTCTACTGGGATCAGACTGGCTAAATTAAGGTAATTTATGGAATTCTTCTTTAGTCTCATTTCTAGTTGGGAGTTGGTGTCCCTATCAAGTTTGGGAGATGGTATTTTGTTTGGGAAACGGATAAAAGCCTAGTCTGAGGCCATGCAAAATAGGATCTAGTGACATTCAGGCTCATTGGAGCCCATATACACAAGCAGTCAGGCCAAAGGGACCCTTCCAGATTGACTGCTTGAGCTGGTCAAATGAGCCAGGTCATTTGCTTTGCCCTCTTAGCTCTGTAGACACAACCAAAAAAATTTTATTGTGTGTGTGTGTGTGTGTGTGTGTGTGTGTAAAACAACAAATGTACCTTTTATTTTAGAAACAAAAATATCATTTCTGACCCAACAATAGCCGGATCCCTGTGAATGAAGGGTTTGCATATTTTCCTGTTTTAACGGTTCTAGTATAAACACTCCAAGCCCAGGCCTGATTGTCAGAAGGTCCTGAGCAGCCCAACCAGAGTGCTGGAAATGACTTCTTCAGCCCTGAGAACCTGGACCCGGCTTGGTGCCAGGATTCGGGTTTGTGTTTAACAGTAGCAGTGGGGTCAGGAGTTGAGAGAGAGGGCAATTGCAGTGATCCCCAAGACCAAAGTTAAAGCCAGAAGCAACAGCAGAGGCAGTAGGAGCAGTAACTACCACGTATTGAGAGTTTTCTTTGTACAGGCACCATGCTAAGTGATGTAATTATTTATTGGGCTAACAATACTTTAAAAGTTCAGCATGGTAGCGTTATTTTTTCCGACTTTAAGAATGAGATTCAGAGAGGTTGAGCAGCTTTTCTGAGGTCACACAGCATTAAGGGGAAGATTCAGGATACAAATGAAGGTATATTTGTCTCCTATTACAAGATACTACACACAGGGGTGCCTGGCCGGCTCCATTGGATAGCATCTGATTTCAGCTTGGGTCGTGATCTCAGGGTCCTGAGATGGAGCCCTGAGTCAGGCTCTGTGCTCAGAGGGGAGTCTTCTCCCTCACCTTCTGGCCCTCCCTCTGCTTGTGTTCTCTCTCTCTCTCAAATAAATAAAATCTTTGAAAACAAACAAACCCCAAGATACTACACACAGAAGCCCAGGTCACAGACACCATCTTGTTTACCAGCTGTGGGTCTAGGCTTTGGCCCTAGAAGCAGTCCAGGGCAACTTTTCAGATACATTGCAGGTCCCTGCTTTCTTTCAATTCACTTCCCCCCAGCCCTCCAGCTCCACTGGGAGATAGCTGTCCGCAGGGACTGGAAGGCTCTTTCCCAGCTTCAGGCAATCCCAAAGTTTTGGGTGGATCCTTTCTGCCCTGCAGCTGGACTGACTCTCTTTTTTGGGCTAACAAAGGACTCAAGATTTATTGATCAATGACTGATTATCTATTTAGTGACCCTGGGAGTGAGACTAAGGAGACTTTCCTGGACCTGAAACAAAGAGATTTCTGCTGTTAAATAAAAAATTATGGCTCATCCATATGATGGATTATTAAGCATTCATTGAAAATCATGTTTCAGGGGGCATCTGGCAGGCTCAATTGGAAGAGCTTGTGATTCTTGATCTGGGGGTTGTAAGTTTGAGCTCCACGTTGGATGTAGAGATTATTTAAATAAATAAGCTCTTAGAAAATCATATTTCAAAGATCAAGATATGGAGAAACCCTAATGGTGAAAGTTTAAAAGATGCAGGATACAAAGTTGCAAATTCTATATAAAATATATCTTTAATGATGTAAAATTATATAAAATACAAAAATAAAAGATCAGAGGAAAATCACCACAATGTTAGCTGTGGTAAACTCATGGGGGAGGGACAGGATTTCCTATAAATTTTGTTGTCTTTATGAATTTTAATGTTTCATTTCTTCAATTTTCTTCAATCTGAATTATCTTTGTAAAGGAGGAAAAATGTGAAAACGTGAAAAGTCCTAGTATAGAGCATTGAAAGTACACAGGTATGGTTATTTATTGATCTCGATCTCACCTGGGATTTCAGCCCACACAAGTGTCTTCTCCTTCATGGCTTAGGGCTCATTTCAAGAGCGGGATGGAGGCATTTTGAACCAGTTCCGTCTCCTTTAGCAGAACCTGAGAGAGGCTCTGTGCAGGACCGTTCCGAAACTGGCCCCTGCCGGTCCTGAAGCGTTCTTAATTTGGTGGGGGAGACAAGTGGACTGCAACAGAGGCATCCCAGCGCCAAGGCTCGGAAGTTAATCCGAGCGGGAGGGCAGGGTTCTCTTGGCATAGGCATTTAACCCCCCGGACACCAATCCACGCTACGGTGCTGGAGTAAAGGGGCTAGAGCACAGCCCGGGGCTCTCCTTGGAGTCCCCAAAGTCAGCCAGTGGCCTGCAGGGAGACGCCTGACGGACGCCTGTGGGTTGCGGCTTCCCACACCCGGTCCCGCTCCTCCCCCGAGGGCCATTGGGCTGGGGATAACAGCGGAAGCCACAGAACAGTTGGATTGCCCCCGTAGAGCTTAGGCTCTCCAAGCTGCCCCCTAGTTGAGCACTCAGAGTCTTTGATGCCGGCGCGGGAAGGGGCCAGAGAATGAGAAATACAGGAGGATCTCGCCAGTCGTTGAAAGTGGGGAGGCCACTCCCAGGATCCAGCGAAAATGGATCGCCTTGTCCTGAGAGAACCCCTTGTGGGCTCCGATTCTGGGCGGCTGAGGGAGGTGGCGAAGCTGTCGCTTGGTGCCAGCAGAGGGCAGCCTCGAGGCTCTACGGCTGACTGGCGACCTCGCCGGGCAGTGGGCTCCCTTCCAGCGCCCAGGCTTTGCTGGGTGAAGGCGGCCTTGGGGCCCCAGAGACCAGCGATCTCTGTCTGCAGGAGTCGGGCACCAAGGCCCAAGGGCAAGTTGTGGTCAATTACATCCCTCTGGCAATCTCAGTTTCGGAGACTGAGGGCTTGGGGCCGTTTTGTAACCAAATTTGCTGGGAGAAGCAGCAAGAAGCAAAACCCTACACACAGAGGGAATACACACACACACACACACACACACACACACACACACACACACACACACACCAGATTCCAAGCATGTAGGAACCTTTTAAATGATGCTAGTGAGAGCTAGGATATTCTCGTCCTTGGGGAGTGAAGTCAGAGGCTAGGACCTGGGTGGCTCCTAGAGGCTCAGAGGAGACGTGGCTCAAGCAGGACCTGGAGACCGGTGCTGGGGACAGAGGAACTGTGGTCTAGGGATCCCCATAGAAGTAACTGCAGATTCCAGCCCGGACTGTATTCTTCTGTAAAATGGTGGGCTCTGGGTCTTGTAGGGTCTTAAGAGATTCTGAGACAGCAGAAACTCAATGAATTCAAGTTTGATCCCTGTCCCGTCCTGGCTATGGCACAACCCGGGGCTCCTGAGCTGGCTGCTCAGGTGAAAAGATCCTGTCACTGTGCGGTTTGCCTAACGTAGTTATACTGGAGACTCAAGCCGGCCAGGCTTTGGGACCAAGCTGCTCCTGGTCGGCCTGGAATATTGCATGCTCTGTCTTGGTGAGTCAATGAGCCTTGAATTCCCTGGTCTTTGGCACCGCGGTCACTGAGCTCCCGCAGAGCTCATTTATCCGACAACGACAACGAAATGAAGCCCAGCACCGGTTGCACTGAGTCTCTTGGCAAGCCTGGCAAAGGGCCAAAGCCCATTGGGCCTGGGGTTGCTTGGTGCTAACTAGGCCAACCTCGAAGCACGCTGGGCAAACACATTTACGCTACACAGCGGGCAGTTTTTACCTGGCCTTGGTCTTTTACAGACTGTGTGCATATGGGCATCCATTAAGTTCTCTTGGTCTGTTTCTCCGTCTAAAACGTGAAAGGAGAGCATTTCCCAGGGTAGTTGTGAAAATCCTGATTAAACACTGGCTAGGCCTGTGTAAAGGTGAGGTGTAATTACCACTCAAGAGCAGCCAACTTCATCCGTGCTTGCACAGCGTGTGAACAGGACACATGCAAGAACGACATCCAAATATGTACACACGCACACCACTCGTGTGCAAATGTGTTGGACTGTCTCCCTAGGTGCATGGCAAATGCACACATGTATGCATCTACTCTACATGCATATAGTTACGCGGCACCCTCGTGCACACGTGTGTAGGCGTATTCCGCATGAGAACGCTGCTGTTTGTGCCTAGAGTCAGAGTGTGTGCGCTGCTCAGCCGACCCGTTTCTCTCGAATTGGGTCACTGCCATGGGGGAAACATGCCGCTCCAGGGTGCGGGGAAAGCCCGGATCCGGTCAGCGACTCGGCGCCACCAGGCTCCTTTATCTCTCATCTGCCGGCGGGTGGGCAGCTCCAGTTTCAGTAGGGACCAAGATCCCCGAACCGGCTGGTGAGGACAAGGGGCAAGAAAAGGAAGAGGTGGAGGGCACTCCAAACACGCGAGGTTGCAGGGCCTCATTCCTCTGGTCTGTCGCTTTTTCTTTACCCCCCTACGTCGCGTCCCCAAGGAAACCTAAAGAGGTACCCTGATTCTCCATTCAGCGCAGGAAAGACGGCCTGGGCCTCCTACCCTCACAAGCCTTTAGGAAAAGGCGAACCAAGGGTTCACCCTCGGTTATGGAAGAGCAGCGGCTGCAGCGCGCACCTGGGGCCCAGGACCCGCAAGTGGTGTGCGTGGGAGACGCGCAGGGTGGGAAGGTCGCTCCACTTCCTCATCCGCAGGTAGCTGGGCTCGTCTTCCCTCTCTTGGGTAGGGTTCTAAGCCTCGCAACCCTCGCATCACCTGGGTGTGTCTGCGGAGAAAAGGAGACTCGCGTACTCTGGGAAACCAAAGCCGCCGCCACGCAAAGGCAATGCGGCCGAGGCTTGAGTTCCGCGGCGACCCGTGTTTCTAAATCACGGAAAGCGATAGGATAGGTTTACAAACGCTCTCCCGTCGTCTCCGCAGACCTTTCCCGCGGACAGGAGGGCGTAAGGCAGAGAAGTGGAGGCCAAACGCTGGAGGAGTCTCCGGGGCCGCGAGAAGGCACAGAGCCGCGGCGGCGACAGACACTGCACGGGTTCGGATCCTGCTGGCCAACCGAGCCCAGCCGCCGCGAACGCGAGTTTCCGCACAAGTGGTTCACAGTTCCACTTCGGAGCACCATGTCAGGCGACGTTGGGCGGGGGACCACCGCCGCTCTCCCTCTGAGAGCCTTGAAGCAGGAGAACGTAATGCTGATGGGAACTTGGTGGCAGAAAAAATTTAGTGGTGGAAGGCTTTCGTTGAAAGCCGGACAACGCGCTTCGGGGCTGCGGCCAGGCCTGGGGTTGGGGGAGCAGCCCCTGGCCTGGTAGCCAGGGCTCCGGCAAGGCCGGCCTGTTGGAAGCGGCCAGTGGGACGGCCCGCGGCCCCCTCCCTCGGGATTCCACAGGGCTCTGACCCGGCCTTTATCTCGGCGCGGTCAGCAGTCGTGGGGGCTTCAGGAAAGAAGACAAAGGCCCGGTGTCACTGCAGGCGGGGGCTCGGTTTCCTGACTCTCTGCTCACACTCACAGCCTTTAGCATTGGCCGGGTGTGAGTGGGGCGACGGGAGGGGGGAGATTTAAAAAAATGTGTCCAATTTCCTTCCCCCCCTCCCCGAAACAAAGAAAAAGCAAAAAGCATATTCGCCTTCGCTCCTCGTCCGGAGACATGAAAGTTTCCTGGGATCCTGCCCTTTCCTTTCCTTTGCCTGCCTAAAGAAGTAATTTTCCTTTGGACATAGAGGAAAATCCCGGGAAAGGTTTTGTTTGATTCGATTTGTTGGTATTATTACCAACAAAGTCAGGCTGAGCTCCCACCTCGGAGAACCGGAGTTGGCCAACCGGCGTGGCCGGGACTCGGGTGGCCTCTGTGCTGGGGACGTTCAGAATCTCCTGCGCTTCCTCTGTCCACCCCGCCGGCGGGAGCACCCGGTGCTCATCCGGGCCGGGGCATTTCCCCCGAATTTTGTTTAGAGCCGCCGGGGAGCTACCACTCCGCTCCCGCTGCTCTGCGCCGGCAGCGCCGCCACCAGGCCCGCAAACGGGAGGCTCCCGCGGCGCAGGCTGGGGGGGGGGGTCTTCGGAGCCACTGGCCCCACAAGGCCCTGGCTCCCCACCCACCCGCGGCGCCTCTGTTCGCGGCAGCTGGGCCCAACCCGCTTCCTGCGTTTGCCCCTCGGGTTTCCCGTTTCTGCACAAAGACCTCTCCCACAAGCTGACCTCCGCCACCTCTCGCCCAGTTGCTACCTACTGCTCTTCTGGAAAAAAGGGGGGAAAATGTTCAAACAGCTCCTCGTTCCAGAAGGAGGCGCTTGAAGGCGGGAGGCGCCGGCCCAGGAGCCTGAAAGTGGCGGCTGCGCCTGAACTCAAGCGCCAGGCTGGGTGTCGCTACGCAGGTCAGCTGGGCCTTTGTCAGAGAAAACCTCGACTCTCCGCGAAGATTACCTTAGGAAAAGAGAGAGGACGGTTGGAGGAACCCTGGGCTAGGCCCACGGTCTGTGTCCCCAGAGCTCAGGTATTCACCGCCGCGACGATAGGATGCGCCTCTTGCTAAGAGGCCGGGGGCTGGGGCAGGGTAGAGGCAATCGCCTGCGCTCTGAAAAGGTGCTCCATAGTCTGGGCTCTTGGGGGCTCAGGGGTGGCTGTGGCCACTGGGCTAGGACGTCAGACCCTTTGGGATTACAACCCAAGGCCTGCCCTTCCTTCCTTCTTTCCGCCCCCCCCCTTTTTTTTCTTTCAATATGGGAAGGCAAACCATATTGACCGTCTACTACAAAATGTGCATTTTGTTGTCAGAACATTTAATTACTTTAATAATTCTGCAAGGTAGGTATAATTATTTCTATTTTATAGATGAGAAAACTGAAAATCATTATGTGTGTTTTGCTTAAGGTCACACAGTTATTAAAGCAGGTTGCTCGGTTCTACACTAGTTATTTCGGGCTGAATGGGCCTTGCCGCATCCTGCACAGACTATCTCTCTGGGCTGACAGGGTCTCAGAACAAGCTTGTCAGAGCTTATCACCAAGCTGGAACCTGTGTAGCAAACAGCAACACAGCAGAATGTTCTGGGGGACAATCTGTGTGTGGCTCGGTCCTGTGCTTCCCTCTCCTCTGGCTGGCTGCCCCTTTACCCAGCTCCCCAAGCATCAAACATTGGCTTACAGGGCCTGTGCCACACTGAGAGCCCAAGGAGCAGCTGGGCTCAGTGCTCTCAGGTCTCTCCATAAAATTTCCAAGGCTGTTTGACGCACAGATGGCTAGGTGACCCCTGGATGGCCCCTTCTCTTCTCTGGTTCTTTAAATGTAAGTTAAGAGAGTTGGGGTCCGTTCTTTTGTGACAGAATGGCTCTCTGTCTCCAGAAAGCAGAAAGCAGATAAGACTGCTGGTTTCAAGAGTCCTTAATTTCTTTTTGTCCCTAAGGTAGAACAGGGGTGGGGGGGGCATGAATGTTACACCCAACCACTCCATGCTTCTGGTCCCCACCACGTAGAAGAGATGTGCCTTCTGATCCCATCTTTTTCTTTTCTTTTTTTTTTTTTTTAAATATTTCATTTATTTGTCAGAGATTTGCACAGGTAGGCAGAGAAGCAGGCAGAGAGAGAGTGGGAAGCAGGCTCCCTGCCCAGCAGAGAGTCCCATGCAGGCTCGATCCCAGGACCCTGAAACCATGACCTGAGCTGAAGGCAGAGGCTTTAATCCGCTCAGCCACCCAGGCACCCCAAGATCCCATCTTTTCTTATAGGTCCCACAGATCTACTCCAAGAAGCAGGGCCAGCCCTATGGAGGCAGCTGGACCCACAAGGCATGGGCACCATCAGCTTAGCTCCACAGAGTGGGGTTTCTGCGGAGCTCCTGAGCCTGACCAAACAGCTTCCTGGCCCTGACACCCTCCCTGGCCCAGTGTTTCTGGTGCTCCAACCCTCCCTTAAGGGAAGAACTTATTCATGTGTCCATGAATACGTCAGACCCCACTGTCTTGGGTCTGACCCAGTTTTCTGACCCAGCCTCTCCTGCTCTACTGACTGCAAGAAGCCCTGGTCTGCCCCTGGCTTTCACCTGCCGCTAGGGGGCTTTTAGAAACCTAAAGGTCCAGCCTTCCATAATAGGAGAGCCAGGAAAGGGCAGAAGGTTGCCTAACCTCAGGTGAAATATCCCGAGCTTCATGGCCACCCAAACTGGGGATATTGAGGGAGCAGTGAACTCTTTACTTATGCAAAGGGGAAGCAGGCCAGGACACTGAAAGTGAGGCCATTCCAGAAAACACCCTAGGTTCCCTCCTTTCCACAGTTCCTTGGTGCATGTACTGCACTGGCAAAGATTTTTTCCCACAGTCCCCTGAGAACAGGACACCTTACCCTCTTCAACCCAAGTATTTTGGCTGGGCAGTCTTAGGGGGCAAGGATGACCAAGAATTTGTGTGTAAATGTGAGGGGGTGGTTTCATATTATCAGTGATGAGTGTGAGGATGTTTACATGCACACAAGCACACACACACTCCTCATTCAATACCATGTGTAGCAACTCATTACCTAGGACATGCAGAAATTGGCACGGTATTTACATCAAACTCTAAGCAGTATTTATCGCATACCCTGACAAACATAAATACAGACATTCGTATGGTCCAGCCTTCTAGACCAGACTATATACATGCTAAGGCATAAGTGCTATACATCAGGAATCCTCTCAGATACTTTTGCCTCACTCAGAGAATCCTCATCTTCTCTAATAGAACCTCAAAAGTGCAAAGAGGGAGAGGAGAGAAAGGAAATGAGAGATGTAGAAAGACAGCTATTGCCTCAAACTTTTAGCACTGGGGGAAATGACCCAACTACAGAGTTATGGAGAAATCTCTAGGCTTGAATTAGAGACAGATGTCTTCCTGTGGGCATCCATTGGGAAGTGCGGGTATCATCTGTCTCCCTTCTCTGTGTGGGATCTCTCTTCCAATCCTTGTGATTGGAGACCAGGAATCCCTCACCAATTCTTTCATTTTATCCTCCATACTTGGTGATACTGGCACTCAACTTTGGGTGTCTCTTGCCTTTTGGCTCTTGGGGACAGAGAGAGGCTGTCCTCCAGTGCTGGCCTAGGTCAATTTCCCCTACCTCTCTGAAGCTTCTGCCCTAGAGACTTTCCTCTTTTGCTTCCTCTGCTTGGGATAGCAGTTAGGGGGTGTCCAGGACCGACCCTGGAACAGACAGCCTCCACCAGCTCAAGCAAAGACTCTCTCTCTATTCTTCGTTATCATTCAGCAAGCCAGGATTATATACCAAGAACCTAAGTGCACACATTATTAATGACTTATGAAGGCAACACTGTGGTCCCAGTAAGCCACTCCTTGAGTATTAGGCATATGGTTATTATGATGCCCAAGATATGTAGCCTCTCCAAAGGCAAATGACAGACATACACACCTCCCATCCGGTCACCAGGACACGACTTACACCTGTCCACACATACTTGCAGCAGGAATCGACTACACAGCTGCCCGTGGCATACATGTTCACACCACAGAAGACACAGATAGATATACGCACACCAGCCCACTTTCTTTTCTGCAGCTCCGTTTAGCCAGACAATGGTGCAGTAGCTCACTAGGAGCACCCAGATACTAGGCCTGGCTCGTCTCTTGGGCTTCCCACCCCAGATGAACCTCCCTCTCCAGCCTGCTCATTCCTGCTTCCCTGGCATTGGCAGGCTCCAGTGGAGGTCTCAGGGTGGTGTTTCCCAGAACAGCAGTGGCTTCATCCTCCACGTTTCAGCCTCCCCAGGGATGCCCAAGGGAGGAAAGCTGTCCTGAGTCAGAGCCATTTGCCCTGGGGCGCAACTACATGTAACAGGGATCCCACCCTCATGATCCCACAGAACGACCACTAGTATAGGCTGAAGTGGGAAGCCTGCAGTCTTGGTCCCTGTTACCAGCCGCCCATGCTCATCAGCCTGGACCTGTGGCCTCTGCTGTCCAGCCCAGAGTGGAGGCAGTGAGGGACACATGGCTGGAGTGGGGTCCAGCCCAAGCATCACCACGGTAGAGGGGAGAGCTGCCTGATACCTGTTATCTCATCAGCAGACTGAAGCCTGACCAACCCTAATACTCCTTGGGCTCCTGGGGTTGTAGCATGGTCAAATGCTTGTGTGCCTTCGAGGAAGCACAGGTCTGAATTCGTTACTGGAAGAGTCTCAGTAGAGGAAAAGAAGGGGAAAAAATAGATTTCTACAGCCAAGCAGTATGTTCATTCCTCTCTGATACTCCTAAATCGCATACACATATCTCAAGGTAAATGAATTCTGATTAAAAATAATAAGGCAATCAATGTAAGTCACTCCTTACATTTGTACAGAGGTTTGCAGCCTATAGAACAGTTCCCCAAACAGAATTTTTATCTATTTGGAATAAAGTCTTCTGGTTGTTATATTTGTCTGGAAAAGCAGAAATGTACCAGTTCAATATAATGAACACACAGTCCATACATACACCTAGTACGACTGCGTGGGAGGTAAAATCCAAACTTGAATAGGTGCAAAAATCGAATAAATCCTACCTACACCCATGCCTTGTGAACGAACCACAAGTGATAAAGTTTCTTTGATGACGCTAGGCAGCCACTACAGACCAGCGATGACACAGAAAACAACCCCCGGAAAACAGAGCGGCAGCAACAACCACAAACGTCCTCCACTCAGGCTGCCCTCAACCCTTATTTATCTGAAAAAGGTAAAACTTGACTGGTAATCTCCCTCTTTTAACCAGCTGTTCAACAAACTTAGGCAAGGTAGAAATAATATAAGTCCGCGTTAAAAGAAAGAACAAAAAAATTTATTTGGGAATTGACAAGACGATAACAACAAACAAACACACGAAACAACAAAAGTGCTCTAGTTCTTTCTAGAAAATTTGGTCCTCCAAACGACACACTACTGAACAACCAGGTCTACGGTTTTTAGGGCCAGCCGGCTCCGGGCCACAAGCCCGCCTGATCCGACAGCAGCCAGGTTTCACATTTCTCCTGCCCAAGGTGGGAGAAACAAGACGTTTGCAAAACAAAAATCAGAGAGCGGACAAGCCGTCCCTGCAGCGTCCACCAGGCAAGGCAGTTATGTCCCGGCACTCTGGGCTTGCATCGGAAGATCCGGGGAGATTTGTTTTTGTTTTTAGAATGATAGAGGGGGGACCCCCCCCCACAACTCGTAAAGAAAACCAACTCTTACTGAGCCTATTTTCCTACCTCTCTGAACATAGCTTTTTGAAGGCCCGACAGGAATTCTACTTCAAATCTCCTAGAAGAGATTTTCATGTTTTGCTTTAGCAAACTCTAAGGCCACAAGACTTCGCCGGTTTTCCCGGTTATTTATTTTTTTTTCCTTAAACATATTTTAAAATGTTATCTAAAACAGCCCTCCCGATCTTTTGGGCGAAACATTAGCCAGCCGCCGCGGGCCTGGAGGTGCCCGAAGGGCCGAGACGTTTTGCCCAGGACACGAAGGCTATTTCGGAGCGGGAGTGTGCTGTAAACCCCAGCGCAGCCGCCGAGCAAGGCAGCCCGGCTCCCCGCTCGGGCCCAACTCCCGCCCTATTCAGTGGGCCCCGGAAAGCGGCGTCTGAACCGCTCCAAGAGGCTACGTGGAGCAAGCACACGTTCATTCCTTTCTCTGGCGGCACGGGTCTCGCTGACCGCCCGGACCCGCGCTTCCAGCCAAGGATTGCGCGGCAGCCCGTTGGGGAAAGCCGAGCGCGAGCGCACCGACCTGTATGAGAAGGCCAAGACGTCTGCACCGCCGACGCCCGGCTGCACCTCCGCCCCGGCACTTCCTCTCCGCTCTTAATTTTGGCATAGGGCGTGGACGCCGGGACACCGGGAGGAGACGAGGCCTGCAGAAGGCGCGCGGAGAGGCGGCCTGCAGGCCGGGGGAGCGAGAGGGCAGAGAGGGCAGGGAGGCGAACCAAAGGAGGAGAAGCGGTGGAAACAAAAGAGGGGCGAGAGGAGCTGTGGGGAGCGTGGAGTCGCAGAGGGCCTTGGACGCTGGCTCAGAAGATGGCCCCAGAGGGCGCGTGATCCGGCCGGCGGTGGCTGCGGCTAAGCTCGGCGTCGCACGTCCCTGCATCCTCAAAGCCGGCGTGCGCGGGGCTCTCAGAGATCGAGGCGCGAGTGCAGCGCGCTGGTCTTGCTGTCGTGGTCCCAGTAAGAGCAATGCATCATGGCGAGCTCGGGCTGCCGGGCGCAGGCGAACTGCAGGCCCGGCGCATTGGTGGGCGCGGGCGCCGGGGGCGCGGCGGTAGCCGGGCTGGCGGGGCTGAGCTGGCCTGGGGGCGGTGCGGCGGCCCCGTGGTGCGGCGGGGCCGGCGGGGGTGCGGCGGCCGCGTGCAGATGGTGTGCGTGCGGGTGTGAGTGGGGGTGCGGCGGCGGAGGGGGCGCGGCGGGCGGGCCTCCCAGGCCGTTGTACGAGTTCACCACACCCGGAGGCAGCGCCATGCTCTGCACGCGTGAGTACGGCCCATACGAGGCGGCCGGGCCAGCTAGCCCCTTGACCACCGCGGCCGCGCCCGGGCTGCCCGGGCCCGCGGCGGCAGCAGCCGCCGCCGCCGCCGCAGCGGCCGCCGCCATCTGGCAGGAGGCGTAGGGCATGGGTGAAGGCGGCTGCGGTAGCGGCCAGGAGTTGTTGAGGAAGCCAGACTGCAGGTACTTGGGGGGCGCTAAGTAGCCATAGCCGTCGGCCCCCGCGCCCGCTACGCCGCAGCCGCCCGCGGCTCCTCCGGCCCCGAAGAGCCCCTTGCTGGGCTGGAAGTGCGCGGGCGGCGGCCGGAAGGGCCGCTTCATGCGGCGGCGGCGCCGGTAGTTGCCCTTCTCGAACATGTCCTCGCAGGCCGGGTCCAGCGTCCAGTAGTTGCCCTTGCGCTCGCCGCCGCCCTCGCGCGGCACCTTGATGAAGCACTCGTTGAGGCTAAGATTGTGGCGGATGCTATTCTGCCAGCCCTTCTTGTTCTTCTCGTAGAACGGGAACTTGGCGATAATGTACTGGTAGATGCCGGACAGGGTGAGCCTCTTCTCGGCGCTCTCGCGGATCGCCATGGCGATGAGCGCCACGTACGAGTACGGGGGTTTCTGAGCGGGGTCGGGCTTCTCCGGGGCTGTCCCGGCGCCGCCGCCTCCTCCCTTGCCCGGGCTCGGAGGCGGCGGTGCCTCCGGCTCCTTGGCTGCGCGGCTGGTCTCCGGGGCCAGCAGGGCCCCCGCGGCGTCCTCGGGCTCGGGGTAGCTGGCCATCATGACAAAGCCGGCGCGCCGCGGCCGGGCAGCCCCTACTCTTTCCCCTTGGTGCTGGCGCGGCAGAGTCCGGGCGCGCAAGTCCGCTCACCGCGGAGTCCCAAACTTCTGAGGACTGCGGATGCCCCCGTGCTTCCTCGCTGGCGGCTTCTCGCTCCGCTCTTCTCCTCTTTCCCTTCCCCTAGGGAGCGGCTGGCGGGAGTGGAGCTCAGCCTCTGGCCATGGGGAGTCCGCCCAACAGAGAGGGGCTCCGGCCCCGCCGCCCCTCCCCGCCCAGGCCAGTCCCCGCCTCGGTGGGTTTTCTTTTCGGCGCTCTTCCCCTCCCCCCACCCTCCGGTTTCCCGAGGCACGACCCGCGTCTCTGGCGGAGCTGCCTCCTGGAGTCCCTAGTGCGCCAGGAGCCTCGCTTAGTTCTGATTCGTATGGGCTCTGCCGAGTTCCGCTTGCGTCAGGCGCCTTCGCCCCTATAGCTGGGCGGCCAGTCGCGCACGGGCGAGTTCATCTCCAAGTCACTTTTTGTAAACGCCCCGCACAGCCCGGACCGGCCGCCCCCCTCCCGGCCAGCCGAGGGGGCCCGGCGGACCACCCGGCCCACGCTCTCGCAAACCCTTGCAGTCCGCGGGTGCTCGCTCGCTCTGCGGACTGGTCCGGGAGATGCCGAGGGCCCCGGCGGGGTCGGTCCGCACTCAGCCAGTGCCCAGGGAGCTCGGGCCCTGGCGGGGAGGGGCGCGCCAAGCCTCCTCGCGGCTTTCAGGTGAAGGAAAACGACTCCCCTGCTCTGCCCTTTGCTAATGTCTTGGGGCTAAACTTCTGGTTTGGGGCTGGGGGAGGGGCGGGACGGCGAGGGGGCCGGACTGCGGTGGGGTGGAGAGAGCTGCGCGGTGGCTTTGTGAAAATCAGCCCAGAAACGCGTGTCACTGAACCGAGAAGCCTCGGCCTGGCCCGGCCTGTCCGTCGCGCTTCCAGAGTGCCTCGGCGGGATGGGGCTGGGGAGACGATCCGGGAAAGAGGCAACCGCGAGCTCCGCCTGAAGCCCCTCTGCCCTTCCTTGCGCTGCCCCTGGACCTAGGGACCAGACCCCTCCTCAGAAGCCGCGTTGTAATCCTACGAGTTGGATTTATGCTTTAACAATTCCAAGTAGAGCCCACTCTAGTGCTGCGGGCGTTGCTGTGGGGTTTTTGGGGGACTTGTATATACACCGGTTTCACATATAGAAGTCACAGGGAGAGTCTATTCTTGAGACACGTGAGATACCAGCTGCCCAGGTGCTCATGTACTGGTGTAAAAACACAGATATGCACACGTACAAGGTGAGATTTATATTTATGGGGTAAACATTTATACTTACAGATATGTAATGGTACATGTGTGTCACCTATCAGTAAGTGTGGTTCTGGGATGTCACATCTTTTTTCTTTTTCCTCTCTCTCTTTTCACTCTCCTCCCCTCTCTTTTTTCCCTTTCCCCCTTTCCTTGTCAATATTGTGTCACAGACAGGGAAGGAAAACAAGAGGCTATGAGGGAGGCATTTGTTGGAATCTCTCTCCTGACCAGACGTTTATTCTGATCTTTCTCCAGGGCGGAGGGGTGAATGCTCGCTTACCTTCAGAAGTCTGACTAGTTCCCAGTCACACCTGCATGCCCAGAGATTGTCTCAGGGGAAATTAATGCTGGCAGGAGAGGCAGCTGTGCTTTTTAATAGTTAACTTAGCCTTAACAAAAGGTCTGCAATCAAAAAGTGTGAGAGGGATGTCTTTTTGGTGTTTTGAATCCTCATACCCCAAACTGCTTGATACTGAGGGGGTCATGTTACTTTGGGGAGGAAGGTGGACTGAATGGGTATCATGCAGGGGTGTGTCCTGTGTCTGGATGAGCATGGCTGGGGTGGCTGCCCCAGTGCTCATCCACTGCCTCCTAACCCAGTCTCTGAGGAAGCGTGAAGAGCGCTTGGTTGCCTATGGGCCTAGCACCCATGGCCACCTGCATCTGTTGCCTGCTTTCCACTCTGCTTTCTGATCTGTAGTCTGAGAGTAAAGGAAATGAGGACAAGGTGATGGGGGCTCTCTGGAAGTCAGCATCTTGAAAATGACTCCAGAGATGTCAGCAGGGCAGTCTGGTTTGACCATTACAGTAAGAGGGAACATGGCTCTCCTAAACTCACCTCAGTAAATACCCTCCTCTACCCACCATTGAAATAATCTTGCCGTTGAGTTGTTTGTTTTCTCCCCACGCTGCTCCCAATATACACCCGGGTAAGCAGCACCTCTTCAAAAACCTCTGTGGCTGTCTTCTGAGCAGACGTGCAGGTGTTTTTTTTCTTTCTCACCACCCCAACGGCCATTCATGCCTAGGCAAGGGGTGGGAGTGGTGTGAGGTTTGGGGCTGCTGCACGTTGACCCTAGCGCCCATCCTCCCTCTCGGCCTGGGCAGGGGAAAAAAACAGCTGGTCTGGCCCCAACCTGGGTGTGTGTGTGTGTGTGTGTGTGTGTGTGTGTGTGTGTGTATGTACGCGCGCGCGCGTGCTCGCGCGTGTGTAGGGGGTGGGGTTAAAGGAAGAAGTTCCTCTAAAGGAGTTTCTGAGTGGACAGAGGAGGAGTCCTGCTCCTTTCAGGTATTGATCTCTCCAGGAAGCGGTGGGGCGCGCCTTGATTTACTTCTCAACCCTCTAGGGCGGGCTGGCTAGCGCCCCGCTTCCTAGAGGTGTCGGGATCCAGTACGGCAGGCAGACCGTATCGAGGGTCGTGGCGGCGTGTGTGTGTGTGTGGGGGGGTTCTCTCTCCCCGCAGCATTGCGGCGACGCCGAGTCCCAGCTAAGTGACCTCGGGGCGGTGCCCACCGCAGAGGGCCGGGCCGAGCTCCTAGCCTCTCCTCCCGGGTTTCCTGGGGCCTGCGGCTGCAGCTCCAATGCCGCCAATGCCTTCTGCTTGTCCTTCCGCGCGGGCGCCGCCGGCTGACTCCGCGCAGTAGACCCGCCGACGGAGGCGCGGCTCAGCTCCCGCGCCTGCCAGCCGCCCTCAAGGCCCGGACAGCCACCGCAAGCAATTCACTCCGCCCGGAGGGAGGGATCCAAGGAGACGCTTCTCTCCCCACCGCCGGGAATCCCTGCCAGGTGAGCGGCCCAGCCGCCTCGACGCGCACTTCCTAGGCGCGAGTCGCCTGGCCCTGCATCGCCTCCTGCTGCTCCAACCAGGTCCCGAGGTGCCCTTTCCTGGCGGGGCCCTGAAATACCCACGGGCTTCCCGCCCTGCGCGAGGACAGAGGAACTGAGCCCGCGGCAGCCCTCTCCTTATGGGTATGGCCTCTGAGGCGCGGGCGGCGGGAAAAGGGAAGCTTGGATGCGTTGCTTCGTACATCCCTATGCGTTGCTTCGTACGTCCCTAGACGACCGACCGCACACTTCAGCTGTTGGCACTACTCCCAGCTCCTCCTACGCTCCCATGGACTCTGTGTCTCTCTACTCGCGTCACATTCCTCCATGAGCTTCTCTCCAGTCAATCCTGTATTCTCCCCAGTTCTCTCCCCCCCCCCACTTGCACACTCTAGCTCAGATCCTGCACATTTTGGTGGTGTCACTCTGATGTCTGGACTTTAAGCCTCTTTACGCAGCTGGGCACTCAGCTAACTCAAGACACAGAGTGACCTCTTGTCTGCAAGTCTGACCCCCAGAAGCCTGTGGGTTCTTTGATGTCTTTGGCCCAGGGTTAGGGTGACTGGACTGCCACCTGGATGTTTCCTTGGTGAGGTTGCCACTCAGAGTTCTTTGGGAAACTCAGGTACAGAACATATCCCTGAGACACTTTCACACAGGCCATTCACACAGGCTTCCTCTCTGTTTTGTAGCTGAACTCCCTGCTACTCTGACAGGCAGTAACACAAGCCTGAGTGGGTGCTTGGTTCTTCTGTACACACCCACACAGAGTCAGGCCCCAGGCCAGCCGGTATTATTCTGCCTGTTTGGGATTAGCAGACACTTACCCAAATATGTGCTTGGGGAGAAAGAGTGAGAGAGAATAGGAAGTGGAGAGGGAGGAAGGGAGGGAGGGAAGAAGGGGAGAGAGAGAGAGAAGCCACTACCTTTTCTGGGGAAGAACTGAGAGATGAGAGCTGTTTCCAGTTGGTACCTTAGTGAATCCTACCGCCCACATGCTGTGGGAGGCTGGGCTGGAGGTAGTAGGCTAGAGTTCTGGGCTCCTCCTTCCTACCTCACTGATATTGGGCCTCAAGTTCACTATCACCCTTTTGCCCCAAGGAGTGTGTGCCCTATGTTTACCAGGCAGACTCTGGGGCAGTTGTAGGCATTTCTCCCGGTTGAGCCTAACTCAAGGAAAAAAGGCAGAGGGGGCTGATTCTGGGAAATGCGGGAACTTCCCTCTCCAAAGACTTTTGGGATGCTCCCAGAGAGACAATTCCAGGGTGGCAGGAACTGCTGACCAGCTTCCTTTGGTATCTAGTGGCTGTAACTCCCATGGCCCAAAGCCATTTCCTTCAGCCTTCAACAGTGAGCACCCTGCCACTAAGGCGCCCCTGCCCCATGCCTGAAAAAGTGATGTGTTGTTTAAAGTTGCCTTGTTGCCTTTCTCCACACCCAGACTGTAAGTCATGATGGGTAGAGACTCTGTCCTCCACTTGTCACTCAGTGAACTTTAAGCCATGAGTCAATCCACCAGGGTTGACTTAATGCATTCCAATGGCATTGAAAAATGCCTCCATTCCACAGAGAGAATTGAGAAATGCCCCCTTTCTTTGTAATAAAGTTGGAGTTTTCAAGAAAGGGACAGCAGGTGGGGAAGAGTGGCTGGACCATGGAGGGCATTTCAGGATCTGAGAGTCCCCTGGCTTTTGGAACTATCTGCGCATTATAGCTGCACAGTAATGATGCTGAACCTTAGGCAAGGACACAGGTCACCTTCCTCATGCTGAGGACCTGTGTGAGACACTTAATAAACTTTACTAGAAATAGGGTGGCCTTTGCATCTGTAGCAGCCAGCTTATAAGGTAAGGTTTGCTGTCGGGAGCCCTAAGAAGGCCCATGAAGGGGTGGCTGAAAGAGCCCTTCCTCTTTATCCTCATTCCCTTCTCAAGTTTCTCTCCACAAATGGGAACGGTGTAAAAAGCCTCTCTGTAGGAAGGCAGTTTTAGATGCCTATCTTTGATGAAGTCCAGAGGAAGAGAAGGGTCGAGTTTTGTATTTTGCATTAATGTAAATAATACATAACATAAACAATACGCATCTCAAGTATCCAGCTTGATGTATTTTTATATGCAATGTACCTTGTAACCACTGCCCTGATTAAGATATGGAATGTTAGGGCGCCTGGGTGCCTCAGTGAGTTGAGCATCTGACTTGATTTCCACTCTGGTCATTATCTCAGGGTGGTGAGCTCAACCCCCTGAGTTGGGCTCCGTACTCAGTGGGGAGTCAGCTTGAGATTCTCTCTCTCCCTCTGCCCTTCCCCACTGTGCTCTTTCTCTCTCTCTCTCAAATGAATAAACTTTTAAAAAAAGATATGAAATATTAACACTTTTGTCACCTCAGAAGGTCTCCTTATATATTTTCCTCTTTAATACTTAGTCCCAAGTATAACTGTATTCTGATATCTATCACCATAGATTAACTTTGCCTGCATATAAATGGGGCATACAACATATACTCTTTTGTGCCTGGCTTCTTCTGCATATCATATTTTTGATATCCATTCATCTTGTTGCATACATCAGACATTAATTTATCTTTATTGCTATATAATATTCCACAATTTCCTTATCTGTTCACCTTTAATGGACATTTGTGTTGTTTCCAGGTTTGAGATATCATAAATAAAGCTGCTCTCAACATTTTTGTACATGTCTTTTTGTGAAGGGCATTTTGTTATTTTTGAGTGAACATCTAGGAGAACAGGCATATGTGTTGTTTTAGAAGATATTGCCCAGTGTTTTTCCAAAGTAGAACGAACTACAACACTGTACAGATAGACATGCTGTAACGGGGTCTATTCCTTATAGATAGCATTCTCTGAAGACCACTGTGTACCTCCAGTAATTATCATTGGCATTATTATAAAGGAGTAAAAGAGATATCCTATATTAGGCACTTATTTTGAGCAAGGAACTTTACATGCATGCTCTCATTTCATTTTTATGACAAATCCAAGGTGTTGGTACTATTTCCATTTTATAGATGAAGAAACAGGTGCAAGGAAGTTAAGTAACTTGCCAAAGGCTCCCAGTCAATAAATGGCAGCTTGACTCTGGAGCCCTGGGTTCTAGGCCTCTGAGCCCTGAGCCTCTACTTGCTGGTGCAAGGTCAGGACATCCTTCCTTCCATCTGACCAAATCTAGCTGTTATTTATGAGATCCATTTCCTATAACCTCTGGTCTTCTCCATATACGTTGTCACACCCAGGCCTGAGATCTCTGTATACATACATATGTACACAGTCTTTCTCATAGTCACATTCATTTACTGTGAAGAAGGGCATGCAGGCCAATTCAGTGAAAAATGCAAAGTTTGCTGAGCCCTGGTCTAACTAACCTGATGGTATGCCTTTTAGGTTAGGGCATTTGGAGAAGACTGGACCAGGGAGTGTCCCACTCAGGATGCTACAGAACAAAATTTAGAGGCCATCCTTCTCTGAGAAGAGACGGGCATTTTGTTCTCCTCCCAAATGCTGAGCCAAGCCCATGGCCATGACGCTTGAGGCTATGACGCTCCATCTGCAGGGCTTGTCCAGGGACGTTCATCTCCTGAAAAGGAGGTGAGAACCTAGGAATGTTGTACCTTGCCTGGGAAAGTGTTAAGTAGGGAGGCAGATGTGTGTGGTCTGAGTCAGGAGAAAGCCTGAAGTTTGGAGAACTGCACTTCTGGCAAGAGGACTTGACTGGGCCCTGCGGGCAATGGTCACTCAGAGGAGAGCCAACAGCTTTCTTGTGGGCCTAAGGATGTTGTTACCAAGTATTCAAGACACTGGGCTTGAGTGAGAGGAGTGTGCTGGTGTGTGCGTGGAAGCGATATATGGGCACTACACTCTGCAGCTGGCTCCTCCTCAGGCCCCTTTTTTAGACTAATAGAGGGCTTCCTGGGCTCTGGGTTTGTAACTGGGGGTAATTGCTGACAGGCTGCTGTGGTGATATAAGCAGGCTTTGTTGGGGAAACAGTGGTCAGGATTTTGGTGCTTTGAGTGGGAATAGTCCAGCATTCTGGTATGCTCTGTTCCAGGTACTTCTAGGTACCTAGCCTTTTGCTAGGCAGCCACATTTCTGAGAAACAGGGACTGGTAGCCTGTTTGAACCGGGAGGGACCCAGTCATTTAGGTGATGGGAACTCAGGTCCAGAAATATATACGGTCTGCTTTTGGCCATAGAGGTAGTAAAGATGGAAGGTGGTCCTGGTACTCGAATTGATGCACGCCCCCCACAGGCTTGGAGGCGCTATGGTGGAGTGTTTAACACAGACCTCTGTCCCAATTCTTAATGAATATCAGCCTGGGAAATTATGGAAACTTGCTGAGTTTTAAAATTTTATCATTTTTTATTTTTAAAAAAGATTTTATTTGTTTATTTGAGAGAGAGAAAGAGAGGGTACATGGGTGAGGGGAGGGGCAGAGGCAGAGGGAGAAGCAGGCTCCCCACTGAGCAGGGAGCCCTATGGGGCTGGGGGCTCAATGCCAGGACCCCGAGATCATGAGCTGAGCCCAAGGCAGATGCTTAACTGACTGAGCCACGCAAGTGCCCCAAATCTTATCATTTAAAAATAGGCAATATATTCACATATACCCAAAATTAAAAGTATAGAGGGCTTATAGTGAAAAGTCTCCTTTCTGCCTCTGTCCCTAGGTCACCAATTTTGCAGGTGGCCAGTGACTCTGGTTTTACATATATCCTTATATAAACACATGTACATACATTCTCCTGCCCTCCTTCACCTTTTGCACATGGCTGCTTCTAATGCACAGTGTTCTATACCTTAGAAATCTTTCTGTATCAATGCATTTTCTTTTTAGAGCACTAGACTTTAGAGTATTAGGCTTATTCCAAACTTCTACCTTTTCAAAAGATTTTTTTTGTTTATTTTAGAGAGAGAGCTGTGCAAGCAGGGGGAGACTTAGGGGTAGAGGGAGAGGGGGGGAGAGGCAGAGAAGCAGACTCCCTGCTGAGCATGGAGCCCAGAGCTCGGATATGGATGTGGACTCAATCCCAGGACCCTGAGATCATGATCTGAGCCAAAACCAAGAGTCAGAGGCTTAACTGACTGAGCCACCCAGGCGCACTCAGTCTTTGCTTTTATAAATAATACTGTAATGTATAAGTTTGTATATATCTAATTTTTGGTATTGTATGTGCATATATATGTAAAAAATATATATGTAAAAATATATGATAGGTATGTGCAAATATCTGTAAAAATTCTACAAGTAAAGAGTTAGGTCAAAGAGTGTCAAAGGGTATGTACATTTGTAACTTTGGGATATTACCAATTACCCTTCTTATTAATGGAACCACTATACACTCCCATATGAAGTATATGGGATTCCTGTTTCTCCACAGCCTCATTAACACACATCTTTCTTTTTAAGAAATAAAGCTAGGTATAGGTGAGGGCGCTCCTGTACCTTTCCATGATCCCTCTCTGCCCCTCCCTGTCCTGAGGTGATCACCATAGTAAACTTGGTGCTTAATAATCTCATAACTGTTTTTATACTTGTAGTACATGTGTATCCATTTCTAGGCAATGCTTATATTGTTCCGTGTTTCAGAACTTTATACACATGGTATCCTGCTGTTGTAGAAAGACACGTGCTTGCTTTTTCATTCAACCTTATGTTTGTGAAAAGTTCCTAGTTGACACACAAAGACAAGCTCCATTCATTTTCACTATGTTGGACAATTCCATTGTGTGCACACACTACCGTTTATTTATCCACATTCCCATTGAGGGATGGTTGGGTTATTTACTATTCTTTACTCTGTTACCAGTAGTCCTTCCATGGACATTTTTATATATATTTGCTAGCGCTCATGTGCTGCAGTTTACCGAGAGGTGCTGGATCAAAGGGCACAGACATCTTCAAGTTTTACTAGTTATTGTTGAACAGTTTCTTCATCTGTAAATCAGACAGAGTGATGACTGTACCCCGGGAAGTCAGTGTCAGTGTCAATGAGTGAGATGGTAGAGTGTGAGAGATTCTGGGTTTGGATTTCAACAGATCTAGACATACATCCTGGCTCTATGATTTATTTGCTATGTGATTTTGGGCCTGTTATTTAGCCTCTCTGTTCTTTAGTTTCCTCATCTGCAAAACAGTAATGATATTATCTAGGTCACAGGGTTCCTGGGAAGACTAAATAGGATTCAGTGTGAAAGTAACACAAGATCTGGCACAGAGGAGGCACTAAAAAATCTCAGCTATTATTATTATTATTATTATTATTATTATTATTATTATTATTATTATACTTTTTTATTAACCAAACTATACCCCTTATGTGGCATCAAATTCGCCACCCCGAGATCAAGAGTTGCCTGCTTGGGGCACCTGGGTGGCTCAGTCGGTTTAAGCATCTGCCTTTGGCTCAGGTCATGAACTTGGGGTCCTGGGATGGAGTCCTACATCGGGCTCCCTTGGGGAGCCTGCTTCTCCCTTTCCCTCTGCCACTACCCCCTACTTGTATTCTCTCTTTCTCTGTCATGTAAATAAAATATTAAAAAAAAAAGAGTTTCATGCTCTACTGACTGAGCAGCCAGGTGTCCCTGATGATGATGATGATGATGATGATGTCATGATGATATCTTTGATCTCTTTGTTTTTTAACATCTTACCGTGGTAGATTTCAAACCTAAAAAATAGGAGAGAGGATAGTACAATGAATCTTCATCTGGTTTCCTCTATATCCCCACCCTTTTCTTCACCCATCCCTGATGAAATCCTTTTATGGTGAATCCCAGAGATCCCATATATTACTTCACTCATAAATATATAAATTTATATCCCTCAACTATAAGCACTTAGAATCAGCATAGCTACTATACCAATGCCATCCCTAAAAACTGAGAGGGATTTTTTAGTATATCAAATTTACAGTTAATATTCAAATCTCCTCAATAATCTCAAAAGGATTTTACCTCTGGTTTGTTTGAGTCAGGATCCAAACGAAATCAATACATTACATTTGGTTAATATGTTTCTTTTTTTTTTTAAGATTTTATTTATTTATTTGACAGAGAGAAACACAGCGAGAGAGGGAACACAAGCAGGGGGAGTGAGAGAGGGAGAAGCAGGCTACCCGGCGAGCAGGAAGCCCCATGTGGGACTCGATCCAGGGTCTCCAGGATCATGACCTGAGTCGAAGGCAGTCGCTCAACCGACTGAGTCACCCAGGCGCCCCGGTTAATAATATGTTTCTTAAGTGTTTTTTAATCTCTATATATCTCACCTCTCTCTTTTTCCTCCTTGCAATATATCTGTTAACAATAGTGGGGCGTTTGTCCTATGGAGCCTCTCCAAGCCTGGATTTTGCTGATTGCATCCCTGTGGCATCTGCTAGCATGCTCCCTGATCCTCTATTTCCAGTGCATTATAGATCTAGAGGCTTGGTTAAGACACATTTGATATTTTGGCAGGAAAGCTTCACCAACAGTGTTCTGTAGTTCCATCAGGGGACACTAATTTCTGTTTTTTTCTCTTTTGGATCTTTTTTTTTTTTTTTTTAAAGATTTTATTTATTTATTTGACAGAGAGAAATACAGCCAGAGAGGGAACACAAGCAGGGGGAGTGAGAGAGGGAGAAGCAGGCTTCCCGCCGAGCAGGGAGCCCGATGTGGGGCTCGATCTCGGGTCTCCGGGATCATGACCTGAGCCGAAGGCAGTCGCTTAATCAACTGAGCCACCCAGGCACCCCTCTCTTTTGGATCTTAACCGTCATTGATGACCACTGCTAAGAGCCATTATTCATTAGAGTTCATTAGCAGAATGGTGATATTTTAACTCTGTCATTCCTTCTTTTTTTAAAAATTTATTTATTTTTATTAACATATAGTGTATTATTTGTTTCAGGGATATAGGTCCGTGATTCATCAGTCTTACATATTTCACAGTGCTTACCCTCCCACTGTCCATCACCCAGCCACCGCATCCTTCCCACCGCCGTTACTCCAGCAACCCTCAGTTTGTTTCCTGAGCTTAAGAGTTTCTTATGGTTTGTCTCCCTCTCTGGTTTTGTCTTGTTTCAATTTTTTCTATCTTCCCTTATGATCTTCTGCCTTGTTTCTCAAAGTCCACATATCAGTGAGACCATATGATAATTGTCTTTCTCTGATTGACTTATTTCGCTTAGCATAATACCCTCTAGTTCCATCCACATTGTTATAAATGGCAAGATTTCAATTTTTTGATGGCTGCATAATATGCCTGTGTGTGTGTGTGTGTGTGTGTGTGTGTGTGTGTACATCTTCTTTATCCATTCATCTGTTGATGGACATCTAGGTTCTTTCCATAGTTTGGCTAATGTGGACATTGCTGCTATAAACATTGGGGTGCAGGTGCCCCTTAGGATCACTACATGTGTATCTTAGGGTAAGCACCCAGTAGTGTGATTCCTGGGTCATAGGGTAGCTCTAATTTCAACTTTTTGAGGAACCCCCATACTGTTTTCCAGAGTGACTGCACCAGTTTACATTCCCACCAACAGTGTAGGAGGGTTCCCCTTTCTATGTATCCTCGCCAACATCTGTCCTTTCCTGACTTGTTAATTTTAGCCATTCTGACTGGTGTGAGGTGGTATCTCACTGTGGTTTTGATTTGTGTTTCCCTGGTGCTGAGTGATGTTGAGCACTTTTTCATCTGTCTGTTGGCCATTTAGATGTCTTCTTTGCAGAAATGTCTGTTCATGTCTTCTGCCCATTTCTTTATTGGATTATTTGTTCTTTGGGTGTTGAGTTTGATAAGTTCTTTATAGATTTTGAAGATATTTATTTATTTATTTGACAGAGAGAAACACAGCTAGAGAGGGAACACAAGCAGGGGGAGTGAGAGAGGGAGAAGCAGGCCTCCTGCCAAGCAGGGAGCCAGATATGAGGCTCGATTCCAGGACTCTGGGACCACGATCTGAGCCTAAGGCAGACACCCAATGACTGAGCCACCCAGGTGTCCCAGTTCTTTATAGATTTTGGATACTAGCCCTTTATCTGATATGTCATTTGCAAATATCTTCTCCTATTCTGTCAGTTGTCTTTGGCTTTGTTGAGTGTTTCCTTTGCTGGGCAGAAGCTTTCTTTCTTTTTTTAAAAAATATTTTATTTATTTGACAGAGAGAAATACAGCTAGAGAGGGAACACGAACAGGGGGAGTGAGAGAGGAAGAAGCAGGCTCCCTGCTGAGCAGGGAGCCCACCGTGGGGCTCGATCCTGGGTCTCCGGGATCATGACCTGAGCCGAAGGCAGTCGCTTAACCAACTGAGCCACCCAGGCACCCAGAAGCTTTCTTTCTTGATGAAGTCCCAGTAGTTCATTTTTGTCCTTGCTTCCCTTGCCTTTGGTGATGTTTCTAGGAAGAAGTTGCTGTACCTGAGGTCGAAGAGGTTGCTGCCTGTGTTCTCTTCAAGGATTTTGATGGATTCCTGTTTCACATTTAGGTTTTTCATCTATTTTGAGTCATAAGGAATTGGTCCAGTTTCATTCTTCTGCATGTGACTATTCAATTTTCCCAGCACCATTTGTTGAAGAGGCTGTCTTTTTTTCCATTGGACATTCTTTCCTGCTTCGTCAAAGATGAGTTGACCACAGAGTGGAGGGTCGATTTCTGGGCTGTTTATTCTGTTCCATTGATCTACATGTCTGTTTTTGTGCCAGTACCATACTGTCTTGATTATCACAGCTTTGTAATAGAGCTTGAAGTCCAGAATTGTGATGCCACCAGCTTATCTTTTCTTTTTCAACATTCCTCTGGCTATCTGGGATTTTTTCTGGTTCCATACAAATTTTAGGATTATTTGTTCCACTTATGTGAAAAAAGTTGGTGCTCTTTTGAAACGAATTGCATTGAATGTATAGATTGCTCTATATAGCGTAAAGATTTTAACAATATTTGTTCTTCTAATCCATGAGCATGGAACATTTTTCCATTTCTTTGTGTCTTCCTCAATTTCTTTCATGAGTATTCTATAGTTTTCTGATTCTATTTCTATAGTTTCTGATTCTATTTCTATAGATTCTTGCCTCTTTGGTTACATTTATTCCTAAGTATCTTATGGTTTTGGGTGCAATTGTAAATGGGATCAAATCCTTAATTACTCTTTCTTCTGTCATGGTGTTGGTGTATAGAAATGCAACAGATTTCTGTGCATCGACTTTATATCCTGACACTTTACAGAATTCCTATATGAATTTGAGCAGTTTTGGGATGGAGTCTTTTGGGCTTTTCACATAAATATTATATCATCTGCAAAGAGTGAGAGTTTGACTTCTTTGCTGATTCGGATGCTTTTTATTTTCTTTTGTTGCCTGATCACTGAGGCTAGGACTCCTAGTACTCTGTTGAATAGCAGTGGTGATGGTGGACATCCCTGCTGTGTTCCTGATATTAGGGGATCTGTCATTCCTTCTTCATTAATCAACTAGATTATTCCATAAAGAGAAACTTCTCCTTGTCAACCATTTGCCTTCCCTGAGGTAGAGTCCTTCAAGGACAGGCAGGATGAATGATAGATTCTTTTTACATTTGATATAGTGCCAGTGAGACTTTGTGTGATTGTTTAGGAAATGGCTGATTCTGTAGGTCTTGAAAGATATTAGGCAGTGTCTTTCACTCCAAAGTAGAAAGGAAGGGCATCTGGGTGGCTCAGTCATTGGGCGTCTGCCTTTGGCTTGGGTCATAGTCCCGGGGTCCTGGGATTGAGTCCTGCATCAGGCTCCCTGCTTGGCACATAGCCTGCTTCTCCCTTTCCCACTCCCCTTGCTTCTGTTCCCTCTCTCACTGTGTCTCTCTCTTTCAAACAAATAAATAAAATCTTAAAAAAAACCCACAAAAGCATAAAGGAAGAAAAGAAAAAAAAAAGAAGTGAACAAATGCACCCTAAACTCGTCATTTTTTTCTTCATACATGTTGTTGGACCCTTTTCTATGCAGTGGCTGTTCTGAGCATGGGGATGCTGCAGGGAGGAATGCATGATTTCTGTCCATAGGGAGCTCCAGGTGACAAGTGCACAGCCTGAACACAGCTCCCTCAAAAGACACAGGTGGCATAGGATAGAATATGAAGAAAGGAAGGATTTCTGGCTGGGTAATCTGGGAAAGCCTGATGGGTAAAGGTCAGGTCCTCTAGGAGAGGCCATGATAGGGCTGAGTTGCTCATCAATGCCACTGTAGGTGCTGGGGGTCAGAGGACAGCATGTTATTGCTTTAATCAAAGGGTACTTTCAGCTGCGTACCTGTCAGGTGTCCAGGGAAATGTCAAGTGCTCTGATGGACATAGGAAATGACCTAGTTTCCACCCTTGAAGGTTTTTCTTTAGTCTGATTGGAAAGAAAAAGCACACATTTGACCCACAATTGATCAGCAAGCACTGGGTGTAATTCAACAAATTTTTAAATGTTTATTGTATTCTTCAGAAGCAGGCTCTCAAGGTTAGTTGGGTGTGTTCCCTACTTCCTACAGACCATTTCATCATCTCAGCAGGTTCATGGTCTAGGTGTTCCATACACCCCTCCTCTCACCTGGAACTAGCAGAGCAACCTTAGTCATATGGTCCTGCTCTCTGCCCTATGAGGACATGCCTATCTGCATATTCTCAGCTGCTTGTTGTTCATCCTTCAAGTTGCTTGTCACCTCTTGGAGGTCTTCCCTGGCCCAGTCCTCTACATCAGCAAGCATGGGTTGCAGCTCCCATGGAACTTAGTGCTTCCTTGTATCTCAGCAATTATCCTCTTTTGTAATTTATATATATGATATATATACACAGTGATGTATATACTGATATATATACATATATATACATATATAAACATATATACATATATAAATTTATATATGTATATATATCTGTTTTTATATATGTATATATATATATATATCTGTTTTTCTTTTCATTTTTTTTTCTTTTTAAAGTAGGCTCCACGCTCAGTGTGGAGCTCAACATGTGGCTTAAATTCACAACCCTCAGATCAAGACCTGAGCTGAGATCAAGAGTTGGAGGCTTAACCAACTGAGCCACACAGGTGCCCTATATGTGTGTGTGTATATATATATATATATATATATTTTTTTTTTTTTTTTAAATTTTATTTATTTGACAGAGAGAAACACAGCCAGAGAGGGAACACAAGCAGGGGGAGTGAGAGAGGGAGAAGCAGGCTTCCCGCTGAGCAGGGAGCCCGATATGGGACTCGATCCCGGGTGTCCGGGATCATGACCTGAGCGGAAGGCAGTGGCTTAACCAACTGAGCCACCCAGGCACCCTATATGTATATATGTTTTAATTTATTTTTTCCATCTTCTGCTAGACTGTGAACTCCCCGAGGGCAGTGGTTTGTTCTTAATATCTTTGTATATTTAGTGCCTGAAGTATCTGTGTGTCTGGCAGGAAATGTTAAATGAATGTCTGTAATTCCGTACTTGGTGCTTCTTTCTTTCAGGTGAACATTAGTCTGTGAAAAGATTAGGTATTCAAATGTTATAAGTCATTGACACTTTAGTATGAATTACTCCAGGTTTTAATTATAGTCTTGTGAGAGGTAGAAATTGGGAGTGGGAAGGAATCTAGGACAAGTATTACAGGTCCAAATGTGCATGTTCGGTGATAGTGAGGTATCAGTGTAAAGAGGAAGGGAATTCAGGA
The DNA here is from genome assembly GCA_004023965.1 of Spilogale gracilis. Classification (NCBI taxonomy): domain Eukaryota; kingdom Metazoa; phylum Chordata; class Mammalia; order Carnivora; family Mephitidae; genus Spilogale; species Spilogale gracilis. Next base: position 43,049 of record PITA01009960.1, read on the forward strand.
TAGGATAGGGCCCTAGAAGGCTCTAGGGCAAAAGCAGTCAGCATTCTCCATAGGCTCTTGAGTGTGGGAAGTCAGGCACAGATTCCGGTGTGCCAGGCCTGACAGCGGGCTAAGGTGCAGGACGATGACCAAGCTCAGTGTGTCCCATTGGGCCGGAAACGCGGCTCACCCGATTGTGGGGGGCTTCCTCGCTTTGTACAGCGCCACTTCCCCCACCGAGGCCCACCGGAAGCGGCGGCTGGCGGTCCGGGCCAGGCGGGTGTTATCTTTCTCCGCGGCGCGCAGGAAGCCCGCAGGAGCCCTAGCCCAGCACACAAAACCTTACCTCCCAGGCCGCCGGGCGCGAGCGCAGACCGCGCACACGGGGGAGCTCCGGCAGGGATGGGGGTTCTGCAAGCTTCGCTTGGTTATCTCCCTGCCTCCCTGGTGCCTTCACCAGACCCGGAGGCCTCAGACTTTCCTACGGTGGAGACCGGCCAGCTCTCAGTGCCTTACACTGCTAAGCCCTGCCTCGGCCGCCTGTCCCAGGAAGGGAGTAATAGAGCATCGCCCTGAGATGGGGGTTTCTGAGCGCAGCTTCGCTGTGGCTGTCTCCGGAGACATTTTAACGGGGGTTCTTAAGGCTGAAAGAAGGTGTAGCTAAGGCATTCTTTAAGTAAAGGCACTGGAAACAAGGTGTAGTCCACACAGCGGGGAGACCTTGTGTGGGAATGGCTGGTGCTTTATTAAAGACATGTGGGACTGCCTTGGCCCTCCTTTGTTCGTTTTCTCTCTCTCTTCCTTCCTCCCTCCCTCTCTCTCTCTTTCTTAATTTCCCCCCTCCCCTCCCCTCCCCTCCTCTTCTCTTCCCTTCCCTTCTTTATTTATTTGAGAGAGACAGAGGGAGCCCACACGTGTGCCAGGGGCAGAGGGAGAGGGAGAGAATCCTCAAGCACAGTCCTGGCTGGGCATGGAGCCCTATACTGGCTGGATCCCAGGGCCCTGAAATCATAACCCTAGCAGGAATTAAGAGTTGAAGGCTTCACCGACTGACCCTCCCAGGTACCCTGGCACTAGTTTTCAATGAGAAATAGGTACCCATGGCTTGTGGGACTGGGCAAAGGCTTCCAGGACATTATTCATATGTCAAGGGATGGTCTTTCCTTAATCTGAGTAGCATTTGAATAGAAAACACATTCATGTAGGCTGGGTGTGCCCACAGCACACAGTCGCACATTCATAACACATGTACATGCAGTTGTACACACAGACACATGTGTGTCTTCCTTTGTCTTTGTGTGAGATGTGCCTGCACACACACCCACACACACCCACACACACTCTTTGTGTCCAGGTTGAGTCTTAGGAAATCTGTCCGTATAGAATACCTGTTATCTATGGTAATCTGTGTTTACTGTTTGCTTCTTGATATTTCTTCATTTTTCAGGTCTGGGAAGGAGATTTCTGTTAAGATCCCACCAAATTTTCTTTGGCACCTGAGGCTTTGGGGCAAGGTTTTTGTTTTTGTTTTTTTTTCCTTGAAACATTAAACTATAGGAGCCATCTGGGAGAAGAAGGCTTCTGCTACATATGTGGGTTTGCCTGAGACTGTTGTCTCCCAAAGACTGCCTTTAGGTGCCATTCCATAGTTGGTAGAATTTGTCATTCATTTATTTGTGCATTAAGATGAACTTATCTAGGCATCTCCTCTGAACTGGCCCTGTACTAGTCCTGGGGATCTAGAGAAGAAAGCTTTGTTCTTGCCCTTGGGGGAGAGCAGTTTAATGGGGAGTTGAATGGGTAAACAGGCAAATGAAAATATGGATGATAAGAACTATGATGGGGGAAGGTCAAGGCCTTGGGAGTGTGGGGGATGTCTTTCTGGAGGAGGTGATGCTGGGGCTGAGTCTTGAGGGATGAGTAAGAGCCAGGGAAGGTGTGGGGAGGGTATTCCAGTAAGAAGCTTGTATGTAAAGGCCCAGAGCTGAGGGAGGCAGTGGTGCTCTCTGAGAAACACCAGTAGCTGGATTTAGCAGTATTCAGTGTGGGGGAAGGGGCAGTGGACAGTGAGCTGTGAGGCTAGACAGGTTGATAAGGTCTAAATCACCAAGGGCTTAGGGTGCCTCCCTGAAGGGCTTGGACTTCATTCTGAGGCCAATGAGGTCTACGGGAGTGAAAGGGAGGGCTTGTATGTTGGGAAGATGATTCTGGCTGCAGTGTGGAGAGTCCAGAGGAGAGATGATGGACCTACACTAAGGAAGGAGCAGGTGGATGGAGACAAGAGCATGCCTTGAGAGGCATTTAAGAAGTGGAATCTATAAGGGGCGCCTGGGTAGTTCAGTGGGTTAAGCATCTGCCTTCAATTGAAGTCATGATCCCAGAGTCCTGGGATCGAGTCCTGCATTGAGTTCCCTACATAGTGGAGAGCCTGCTTTTCCCTCTTCCTTTGCCTGCCACTCCCCCTGCTTGTGCTCTGTCTCTCTCTGTCTCAGATAAATAAATAAAAATCTTAAAAAAAAAAGAAGTGAAATTTGAGACTAGACTCATTGAAGAGGGAAGGAAGGAGGAGTCAGAATCACTCTGAGGTTTCTGGCTTGAGGCACTGGATATAGGACCAGACCATCTCCTGAGACAGGGAAGGCTGTTTCTTGGGCCATATGATTGTGTGGGAGATTGCATTTAAGGTGCTTGGGGGGCATTCAGGTAGAGATGTCTGGAAAGCAGTGGGACATGCAGACCTGGCTTCAGGAGAGAGGTAGGACAGGATGAAGTCACCCAGGGAAGGTGTGGGGAAAGAGAAGAGAATGTTGAAAGAGAAAGATGGGTCAAGTGGGGAGCCTATAAAGCAGGAGCAGCCAAAGAAGCCAGAGGTGACCAAGTGTGTGCCGTGTTACAGAGACCTTGGGAAGATGTTGGTCAGACCTCCTCAGGACCCTCCCTCCATGCACCCTCTCTAGCTCTCCGGGCCTGCGGCACCTTGCCCCTTATGGAGTGATTGGTATTTCAGTGGTGACAGAGTCTCTCTGGTGGAAAATATTCAGATACTGCAGTAGACTAGCTGTGGGACAAAGTGGGGGGCTTCTTATGTGCTTTAAATACTCACAGTTCCTTTTTTTTAAAAAGAATTTATTTACTTGAGAGAGAAAATGAGAAAGAGAGAGAGCATGAGAAAGGGGAGGGTCCGACGGAGAAGCAGACTCCCCACTGAGCAGGGAGCTTGATATGGGACTCTATCCCAGGACTCCAGGATCGTGACCTGAGCTGAAGATAGTTGCTTAATCAGCTGAGCTGCTTAGGTTCCCTAAGTACTCATAGTGCTTATTCATGCAACTCTTACAAGGTGTTAGTTACACACTATTATGTTCGATCTTTAAACAACTCTTTTAGATAGATAATATTTTCTCTACAAATGTGTAAACTGCAGCTCAGAGAAGTTAAATGTCTTGCCAGGGTCCTACAGCTAGTTAGAACTGGAGCTGGGATAGCTGGGATGTGGAGTCAGGTCTCTTTGCTTCACAGGACCTCCATTTGGTTTGTTGTTTTTACATTTTACTCTCCTGTGCTTTTTTCCTTAGTGCATGTTCACTGGTGGCTGCCTCCTGGATGGGCATCTGAGGCTGGCCCGGCTTGCCCACACCCTTCAAACCTCCAGGCCACGGTGACTTCAGAGGAGGCCTGTATCCCAGATTAGCCCTAAAGACAACATGCTCCTGAAGAAGAAAGAGGAGGTCTAGGCACAGCCAAGGCCTGTGATGGGAAGGGCTTCCCGGGAATCAGTGGGGAACTTCCTCCTGGAAAAGCCAGGAGCGGGGCAGTTCCTCTCCTGGGCCAGGCATCAGGGAGTCAGGGCCCCAGCTGTTCCTGCCTAGCCGTCCGCAGGCCTGAGCGCCCACCGGAGACAGGAGGCCCTGCCTGCTCACTGCCCATTGTCCCGGCACCACAGAGCTGCTTCCCATGCGCCTCCTGTTTATACAGGAAGCCCCTGCTCGGGGATGCCACCTCCCAATCCTCATGGCTGGATGCATGCTTGAATTCCTCCCAGGGAACCCCCCCAGGAGTGAGGACCAGAGTGAGTTATTACTGCTCAAGGATTTTAGGAATTAGGATAGCAGAGTGGGTAAAAGCGTGGTCTTGCTGTGTAGCTATCATGGGTGTGACTCTGATCACTCATTAGTTGCATGACCTGGGGCTCTCACACCAAGTCTATGAGTGCAGGTTTCTCCTCTGTAACCCAGGAGTGTAAGTCCTACCTATCTCACAGGTTTGATGTAAGGATAAATGAAATATGGAAGTATCTGGAACACAGTATATATGCTTCATAAATTTTAGATTTCGTTGTTGTTACTTGTTTTTCTCACTTTTAGTTGTGCCAAATTTCAGCTGTGTTTCACCCATTGCAGGGGTGCCTGCATGGCTCAGTCAGTTGAATGGCTGCCTGTGGCTCAGGTCATGATCCTGGAGTCCTGGGATTGAGCCCCACATCCCACCTCAGTGGGGAGCCTGCTTCTCTCTCTCCCTCCTGCTTGTGCTCTTTCTCGCTATCTCTGTCTCTCTCTCAAATAAATAAGTAAGTAAGTAAATAAATAAATAAATAAAATCTTTAGAAAAAATATGGTCTACCAATTCTGTGACACTTCTCCCTTTGAGAGATAGGTCTATATGCCTTCCCTTTGGATCTGGGTGGGCTTGTGACTACCTTGACCAATATGGTACAGTAGAAGTGTCACTGAGCGATTTCTCAGGCTTTATTTTGGTTGTCGGAACATTTATACTTGGAGCCCTAAATAACCATGTAGGACTCGAATTACCCTGGGGTGCCCGCTGACTCAGTCTGTAGAGCATGTGACTCTTGATCTCAGGGTTATGGAGTTTAAGCCCTCATTGGGCATGGAGCCTACTTAAAAAAAAAATCCAACCACTCTGGAGTTTGGTAAATTCTTTTTGGGTGTACTATCAGCGGGTGGGAATAGTTTTTTCCATTTCAACAAAAACTTACTAAGTCTCAAAATGGTAGACTACACTCAGATGGGAATTTCCTCCCTTACCCACAGAAGGTGGTAAAAATTACAAAGATAACAAAACAGAGTTTTGCTTAAATTATGAAGGGATACTCTTGGTAGACCAGTAATGACAAAGTTCCTGGAATGAAGAAGTAAATAGAATGTGACACTCATAAACTCATAAGCTTTTGAGTGCATGGCCAACACATTTGTGGAATTATGTCTCAGAAGAGGTGCACACAACCAAGACTTACCAGCCAATAAATATTTGCCAAGCACTTACTGGGTACTGCAACTTGTCACTATTATTTGTGTATTTTTTTTTTCAGTTAGTGCTTGTTTAGGGTTACCTACATGTTTCCATTTTCTCTGCTCACCCATTCCTTTCTCCTGAGTTCAATTTCCTTCTTCCTGAAGTAGAGGATTTCATAGTGTTCTCACCAAAAGTCTGTGAGTAGTAAGTCTTTTGCTGAAATTTTAAAATTTCACTCCCCCCCTTTTAAAAGATTTTTATTTATTTATTTATTTGACAGAGAGAGAGATCACGAGCAGGCAGAAAGGCAGGCAGAGAGGCAGGCAGAGAGAGAAGAGGAAGCAGGCTCCCTGCCAAGAAGAGAGCCCGATGCGGGCCTTGATCCCAGGACCCTGAGATCATGACTGCGCTGAAGGCAGAAGCTTTAACCCACTGAGCCACCCAGACACCCTCATTCTCCCTCTTAAATGTTAATATAGCTGGATGTAGAACACTGAAGTTGACAGTTATTTTTCCTTTTTTAAAAAGATTTATTTATTTATTTGACAGAAACGCAGCTAGAGAGCAAGCACAAGCAGGGGGAGTGAGAGAGGGAGAAGCAGGCCTCCCATGGAGCAGGGAGCGAGACATGGGGCTCAATTCCAGGACCATGGGATCATGACCTGAGCTGAAGGCAGATGCTTTACCGACTGAGCCATCCCTTCTCTCTCTGCCATCTTATAAGTAATTTCCTTATAGCTATTTCTAATTCAGTAATTCTCTTTTCATCTTCATCTAATCAACAACTAGACTCATGTATTAAAATGTAAAATTTGCATTTTTAGAAGTTTTATTGGTTCTTCAGAAAAACCTCCCTGGTATCTCATTATGGTTTCTGTTTCTTCTCTTTTCCTTTTTTATTATTTTAAATACATTTATTTTATTGTCTCTCAGAATGTTCAGTTATCAGAAGCTCTTGATATGCCATTTCTCCTATAGTGTCTGAAAGCTCTTGTTGGTGGTAAACTTTTTTTTATATGGTTTGCCATTTTTGTTGGTGATTTCTTTCCCTACAGGACTTCTGTACTGTCTGACTTCTGTACCTACAGAGATGTTTTATTTTGCTTGTATTTTGTTTGTTAACTATTTGACTTGGAATATCTGCATAATGTATGTGGCATATTCCAACTCTAAACAATCATTGGGTATAAGCTTGGGGTTTTGGTTTCTCATGAGAGACCAGGAAGAGACTCTCTGTCTCTGGGCTGCTGGGAGAGTTTTTCTAACCCTCTTTCACTAAGAATGCAACTCTTCAAAAGTCTGGACTGTAAGTAGGATACTCCTAATTTAACTTGAATGATCCCGAAGCCCTGTCTCTTGTCCCTGTAAGGTGGTGAGAAATGAAGCTTCTCATCTTTAGAGATATTTTTTGGTCTATAATCCCTATCAAGGGTTTCTCTGATAGCAGGTCATGTGTTCCTCTTCTGGCTTTCTGCTCCCTCTTTTTCTGGCATCTAGGGATTTCTCTGTTTTGAGAGCTAGAAGTTGAAAAATGGAATTTTTTAAAAAAGATTTTATTTATTTGGCAGAGAGAAACACAGCCAGAGAGGGAACACAAGCAGCGGGAGTGAGAGAGTGAGAAGCAGGCTTCCCACCGAGCAGGGAGCCCGATGTGGGGCTCGATCCCGGCTCTCCGGGATCATGACCTGAGCGGAAGGCAGCCGCTTAACCAACTGAGCCACCCAGGTGCCCCGAAAAATGGAATTTTTTAAGTTAAGTTTAGAATTTCTGTGAGTTTGTAATGGAAGACACCCCCCCTTTTTTTTGTTATAGCTTTTGGTCACAATGAACCTTTCCAAGCCCTTTGCATATGTTCTCTCATATCATCCTCATAAGAACTCTGTGACACAGATGTTATTCATCAGCTTTCTTTCATGTGTTATAAGACTGGGTCTTGGCACATCTAAGTTTTGTCCTAGATCAGACAGGTAGGAAATGACCTTGGCAAGATTTGAGCAGGCTTCTCTGATTCCACTTAATGTAGCATGTAGTTATGATAACTCCTTTCTCCCCAGTCATTTTATTATGAAAATCATAACATAGTACATGCACAATCCATCCAGATTCTATAATTATAATTTTTCTTTATTTGCTTTATTATTATTTCTATTTATCCATCCTTCTCTCCTTTTTTTTTTTTAAGATTTATTTACTTGAGAGAGAGAGCAGTGGGGACAGACAGAGAGAGAGGGAGAGAGAGAATCTCAAGAGCCTCCTCATTGAGTGTGGAACCTGATGTGGGGCTTGATCTCACTACTCTGAGATCATGACCTGAGCCTAAATCAAGAGTCAGATGCTTAACTGACTGAGCCACCCAGGCACCCCCATTTACCCATCCTTGTATTCACCCATCTATCCCTCTTATGTTTTGATACATTTTAAAATAAGTTTCAGGCATTAGTATGCTCCATCTCTAAACAGTTCAATATGCATATTGTTAACTATGTGAGTTAAATATGTGTTTATGGTTCTTTTTCCCCCTAGTTACAAATGAGCCATTATTAGCTTTACCATCCATGAGTTTTGATTAATGCATAGACCCGTCTAACGCAAAACCATATCAAGATATAGAACATTACGACCTCTGTAAGAAGTTCTCCCTTAACACTTCTCAGTCAATATCAGCACTCACCCAGAGGCAATCATCTTTTTGATGTTTCCCTGTCGCCCCAGACTAGTTTTGCCTGTTCTAGTAATTCATGTAAATGGATTTCTACCAGGTATATTTTATTTGGTAAGTATTCTTTCATTCAGCACAATAATGTTGAGATTGAATTTGTATTTTGTGTGTGTGTGTGTGTTACCAATAGTGTGTAATTGCTGAGTAGTAGCTCATTGTTTGGCCACAACACACTTTATCTTTTTCTGTTGTTAGACACCTGAGCTGTATTCAGTTTTTGGAGGTCATGATAAAGTTGCATAAACATTTTAATAAGTACTGTTATTGTAACAGTTTCTTTTTTTCTTTTTTCTTTTTTTTTTGAGAAAGAGAATATGTGCATTTGTATGCAAGTGGGTAGTGGGGAGGGGCAGAGAGAGAGAGAGAGAGAGAGAGAGAGAGAGAGAATCCTAAACTGACTCCAAGCTCAGCACCGAGCCCTACACGGAGCTGGATCTCATGATCCTGACGTCATGACCTCAGTGGCAATCAAGAGTTGGACATTTACTGGACTGAACCACCCAGGCACCCCGTTGTAACACTTTCTGTGGCATGGTGGGGAGAGTCATGTAGCAGCCAGATTATAGTTAGTTGAGGGAGATGAGGAAGTGCAGAGAATGAAATCATGGTTTTCTGAAAATGAGATGAAAAGTGGGGAGACAGAGTAGTAGCTAGAGGGGTATTCAGGGGTCAGGAACAGTATATATACATATGTAACATAAATATATAATATATATTTATTAATATGTATGTTATAAACAATATAGTATAAAAGAAATATATAGCATCTACAAATATATTTATACATGTATAAATTAAGCCCATATGTGTATAGATATGTAAACATAAATATATTTCTATTTAATGGGAATAACAGAAGTATGTTTTCATGGTGGGAGAAGGAAGGGAGAGGAGGGAGATGGGAATCCTGGCTTCTGGGGAGAGGGCACGGCTGCCCTCCCCTTGGCACTGAGTGTCAGGTTCTCGGCAGAGCCCACAGTCCCTGTGGCTGCTCTCTGGCTTCTAGTGGCAGAATCTCAGGTCCTGAATCTTTTCCTCTGCCAGCCTGACATCCAGACTGACAACTGAAGGGACTGCTGAACTGTTCAGGCTGCTGATACGCTGGGAGGGAGGGACTGCAGGTGTCACTGAGAGATGGGACAGTAGCTTCGCTGGGCAGCCAGGAGGGGCCTACTCATGATATTCAGGCCATCTATTGTGATGATGATCGCATGAACAAATACCTTGCCGTGGAAGTAGTGCAAAGATTCCTTCTAGGTCCAAGAAGCTGTGGCTGGCTGGGGAAGGGCTGATCCCTCCCTGGTGAGCCATTGCTTGTCGGGCGCTGCGGGGGACATCATGGGGTGACTGACATACAACGGTCTGTGCAGGGGCCAACCCACGGGCTTGCTTCTGTCCATGTTTAGTTCTCAAGATGATTTGTTGGACTGATAAAAGAAAATCTGCTTTTAAAAATAACTCGGGCTTAGGGTGCCTGGGTGGCTCAGTGGGTTAAAGCCTCTGCCTTCAGCTCAGGTCATGATCTCAGGGTCCTGGGATTGAGGCCTGGTAGGGCTCTCTGCTCAGTGGGGAGCCTGCTTCCTCCTCTCTCTCTGCCTGCCTCTCTGCCTACTTGTGATCTCTCTCTCTGTCAAATAAATAAATAAAATATTAAAAAAAATAACTCGAGCTTAATTGGGTGCAGTAGGCAGGTTGGACCAGGGAGTTCTTGTGACTCTTCCAACCATCTCTTTTTGGGAGAGGTCAGGCTTGTTATGAAGTGCTTTCCCCATTAAGCTCTCAATACTGGACTTTTGTTGCTTTAAAAACTCTTTATTCATTTATATCACACACATGTATTTTCCTTTTAAGAACTCAACTCTATAGGGCATAATGTTCATACCATAAAATGCACATATTTTAAGTGTGTATTTTGGAGAGTTTTGACATATTTAAACATCAATGTAATGAATAATCAAGGTAGAGAACACTTCCAACTCCTCCAAAAGTTCCTTTGTTCCCTTTCCCAGTCACTCCTCCACCCCACCCCCCAACTCCCCCAAACCACGGATCTGGTCTCTCAGTATAGATTAGATTTGTCTTTCTGGAGTTTCCTGTAAACGCAATTATACTGTATACTATCTTTTATATCTGACTTCTATTGCACAGTATATTATTTTCTAGATTCACCCATGTTGTTGAGTTCATCTGTGCTTCATTCCTGTTTATTTGAGAAGTATTCCACTATGCGTATAGATCCTAATTTACTGAATAGGCAATAAGGACACATGGTGCAAAACTCATAAGTACACAAGTTTTTCCCACTCTAGTGCCAAACCAGAGAGTTTCTTTTCACAGGCACGAAACCTGAGAGGCTTCTTGTGTATGGTTTTGGGTTATTTTATGCATTTAGAAGCAGGTATGTATGTGAGGTCTTCCTTCAGTCCTTCAAGAAATATATATAATTCTGCTGGTGTGTAAATAAAATCTTAGAAGTGAAATTACCAGAGTAAAAATTCACTGAAAAAAAAATCAGATCAAAAAGATCATGTAATTTTGACAGAGATTGCCAAATTACCCTCCACAGAGGTATTGCAGATCTCTTCAGCATTTTTCTTTTTTTATTTAGTTTTTGAAAGACTTAAACATAGAGAAAATTAGAAAGAATAAAATAATGAATACTCAGCGCAGCCTTTTTTTTTTTTTTTTTTAATTTTATTTATTTGACAGAGAGAAACACAGCCAGAGAGGGAACACAAGCAGGGGGAATGAGAGAGGGAGAAGCAGGCTTCCTGCTGAGCAGGGAGCCCATTGTGGGACTTGATCCCGGGTCTCCGAGATCATGACCTGAGCCGAAGGCAGTCGCTTAACCAACTGAGCCACCCAGGCGCCCCAACAGCCTTTTTTTTGTTTTTAAGGTTTTATTTATTTATTTGACAGAGAGAAACACAGCTAGAGAGGGAACACAAACAGGGGGAGTGAGAGAGGGAGAAGCAGGCTTCCCAGGGAGCCCTATGCGGCTTGATCCCGGGACTCCAGGATCATGACCTGAGCCCAAGGCAGACGCTAACGACTGAGCCACCCAGGCGCCCCAAGCACAGGCTTTTACTTTGTATACATTTGGGTTTTCAGCTTCAAGCTTTGTGAACCTCAAGTGAGCTTGCAGTCAGGCACAGTCTTTGGGAGCGGTGGCTCTCAATCGTCTGGTCTCTCCTTTCTGGGTGATAGGCTTCTTAGCACCTGGGGGTGGGGCGCCCTCGGGCTTTAGAATGTTTTTGTTCAGAGTAGTTTCTGACCTGAAATGGACAAGGGCCCTAGCCTAGGTTGGGTCTAAGGGGGAGCTTGGCCCACGGGAACCCTGATTCCTGACTCTAGAAGAGGAGATGAGTGGATGCGTGTGTATTTGCACGTGGGTGTGTGTAAACAATCCCTATCGGTGCTGCAGCTAGGGCAGATCTTGGGATATGCCAGTCTCACGCTTTTGCTCCAGTGGCTTGTTGGGGGAGCTCTTGGGGACAGTTGGAAATTATTACCTTGGCCTATAAAGTCCAGAGCAGTGTGGCCCTGCTGTCCCCCAGCCTCTTCTGAGAAGGTCTCCCTGGGTTGCCTGCTCTCCAGACCTCTAGGGTTTCATTCAGTTCCTGTCTTTTCCTTCCTAGCTCATGGGGTTCTCTGCATCTGGAAGCACTCCCCCATGCCTACATGCCCCTCAGCACTCTGGCTTGTCCTAGTCACCATAGATTTATCCTTCAGGACTGACCCCCACCCAGGGCAGAGCCTCCTAGTACCGTTCTACAGTGTTTATCACAATTTGTACTTATATATTTCTCCAATTTGACCCCCTTAGTGTCTATTTCTCCCCTTTCTTTATAAATGTCACACAAGGGGCGTGTGGGTGGCTCAGTGGTTAAGCCTCTGCCTTCAGCTCAGGTCATGATCCCGGAGTCCCGGGATGGAGCCCTGCACTGGGCTGTCTCCCCAATTCGGCAGGAAGCCTGCTTTTCTCTCTCTCTCTCCCCTTGCTTGTGTTCCCTCTCTCACTGTGTTTCTCTCTGTCAAATAAATAAAATCTTAAAAAAATAAATCTTTAATAAATGTCACACAGGCAAGGATCATATATTTGTTTTGTGTACCATTATATTCTCCGTGTTCTAAAAGAGATTAGCACATAGTAGGTGCTTGGTAAAGTTTGTGAGGCATTTTGATACCACACGCATGTAGCTTATAGTCAGAACTGGTGGTGAATTCTATTCCTGCATCTTGGCAAGTTACGGAACCTCTGAGCTGTAGTTACCCCATCTGACAAATGGATATAATGAAACAGTCTTGGAGCAGTTGGGAGTACTTGGAAAACACTGGACAGCTAGCAGGTGCCTGAGCCCTGGTAACAATCATAGTAGCATCTTTGATGCAAAGCCAGTAAGCCCTCTTGTTCATGGGCAGCTTGTGCTTCTGGTAACCAGTGACAGCTGGCTTCAATGTCTGGGGTCAAGCTGGGCCACAGGTGGGGTTCAGTGCCTCCTGCCCCAGGAGGTGAGCGTGACGTTGGAGCTGGGGCTTGAGGAGGTCACTGTGCCATTTGGCAGCTGCCACCAAAACCTTGGAGGGAAGACAGCCCTGGGGCACCTCCAGTCACTGGATTCTTCCAGGACAGTGGAAGGGAGCAGTCGGGAGCCATGGGAACAGAGGAGGGCGGGGAAGCCAGGTGGTCCCAGGAAGCTGCAGGCTTGGCTGGCAGGCGGGAAAGGAGCTGATGAGAATGTCAGGGCTCCGGAGGGGATAGGGTTTCTGCCGCCTCCAGCTGCCCTAAGCTGCCTCTGCTGTTTTCCAGAGGGACCCAATTACAACCCCCTTGTGGGGCCAGGGCTGCCAGAGATTCCGCAGAGATAGGGGGCGGCTCTCAGCAGGACAGCAGGGACCTTTTAAGCTGCCCTAACCATACACCTGTTCCTGATCATCTAGGATTTGGGGCCTAGTTTGGGGAAAATGTTAGGGCTTCTGAACAGGGTCCTTCAGATCTCCATAGAGCTTCAGGCTTTCAAAGTGTTCTCATAAGTACCGACTCATTTGATCTTCTTCACAGCCTGGGAGCTGCCTAGAAGGGTTTGTTAGCTTCTTTGTGTCCCTGTGGTCCAGAGAGAGGGAAGCTGGTTGGCTGTGGTCACCTGGCAAACAAGTGACCCAGGATTTCTGTTTCTGCAGAGCCTCTTCCTTATGCCTCTGGATAACCAGTCAACATACAGTAAGGATCTCCAGCTTGCCACAGACCCCACCATGCTCCACTGTGTGCCACTAGGCACACATCCCTTATAGTGTTACCTGACTGGTCCTGGAAGACATTTGAGCAGCAGCCTCTGCCCAGCGTGCAGTGTGGGCTCAGTCTTGTCCTGGGTGCTGGATGCGTGCTGGAGGAACAAAGGAAGGTGGAGTGTTCTCTGCCCCCATGAATGAGTGGCTAGACATGTCCTCTGAGAGAGCTATGTATAATGTGGGGTATACTCTTAAGAGGCCATGTGATGTCAGGCCTGAGGATGTCAGGCTGAGTTGGGCCTTGGGCCTTGAGGGGGGCCTCAATGAGGGATTTGGTTAGGCTGAGAGAAGGAAAGGCATTCCAGTGGGAAGCCTATACTAGCAAGTATGGGAGGCAAGAAGGGATTGGGGTCTCACAGGATGGAGAGATGGCTTTTCTGTATGGAGTGGAGGGAAGTTTGGAAGTTAGATGGCTTTAAATCATTCATACCACAAATGTTTCCTGAGAACCTACTGTGTATTAGACACCTACTAGACACTCTACATACCTTATCTAATTTCATCCTCCATATAGCCTTGGAGATAGATATTTTTCTCATTTCACAGATAGATAAGTAAGTATAGAGATGAGGTATCAAGAAGTTAAATGATCTGCCCAAGTCCCATCTGAGTCTAAAACCCATGCTCTTCCCACGTGGAAGGCTTCTGGGGGAAGGTAAGTTTGGATATATATGAAGGTAGGTGGTGGGAACAGTGTGAGTAAAGACAAGGAGGCAGGACCACATTCGCTGTGCATGGTAGTCAGTGAGGTAAAAGATTTGATTCATGCACAACCTCTTGTTTGGGCCTAGATGGATCTCCTTCATCAAGGGCCTTGTTTAGCCCACTCAGGGGCCCAAATGCCTGACCCACCTGTCTCCTCCAACAAGTGACGTCACCAGCTGTTACCCTCCACAGACTTTCTGCTACTGCCAGCTCTTTTGTTGCCCCCACCTGAATGTCACCCCTACCCTCTCTGCCATCCAAATCCTGCATACCCCTTAGGGCTCCACTGGAAATTTCAGCTCCTCCAGGAAGCCCTCTCTGATCTTGGCTGTAATCTCTTTCTTTCCTCTGAACCCCAGTTGTCTGCTTCTTAGCTGAGGGTACCCAGGTGCCTTTCTGAAGTCTATTGTATCGCCCCAGTCTGTAAGCTCCGCATGTTCTGTCAGGGGTCACAACCCCAGCCCCCTCTCTGCAATTCCTCAAGCCTCATGGACGGTGGCATACTGTTGATAAATCATTTGTTATGGGCCGGGCAAAGGGGCGGGCCCTTCCCACAAATTTCCTGATTTAGTTCTCAGCAAGCCCTGGATCCTGACTAGCCCCAGGTATAGAGGTAGCTTGCACAAGGCCTCCGCTCACAAGCACCTGCAGTGAGAGACGTGAGTGCAAGATAGTGGGGGCTTGGTGAGGTGGCTGGCCCTTGCAGGTGCCTTAGAGCACAGCCTTCTTACTTTTCCACTTTTTCTTTTGCACGCTGTTGGGGTGTGTGTATGTTTCGGGGTGGGGGGCAGTGTTCCCATAAACCCATCTCTACCTTTAATCAATTTCCATTTGGAGAGTGAGCCTGGGTAGCCTTAGTTTGAGATGGTGCTCTCCTCTTGGGGTTAGGATAAACCCATGGGGTAAAAATGAGGGGATTGTGGGGATCCTTCACCAAGCCCAGCTGCCCACAGCTCAGCCCACTGAGACCCTGAGGCTCCCATCCTCCTGCTCAGGAGGCATGAAGCAGCCTGGAGGCAGGGAGCAGAAAAGGAATGCAGCCTTCTGGCAGGCTCCTTGACAGGACATCTCTGGGAGGCCCTCCAGCTCTTCCATGCTGCTGCTCTGTTGGGGAAGCCAGGGATTAGGGGCCTAATTCCTCCGAGAATCCTGTTTTTCTTAGCTTCACACACATTGCTCTTTAGGAAAGGCCCCTCATCTAATTAGCCTGAGTCAACAGCTCCATTTATTTGGACACGTGATGTTATGAAATGGGCTGCTGCTGGTGTGTTTTTGTACCGCATATCTGGGCCGCCCCTCCAGGATGGCATCGGGAAGGAGGCGCCATGGGCCACCAGGCCAGCGTGAGTCCAGCGTGAGAGGGGCTCCAGCGGAGGCCGGAAGGGAGGCCCCAGGTTTGCTAGCCAGGCGGAACTGCTCACTCTCGGATTTCATAACAAGAAAATGACCCATGGAGTGTCCACATACCCAGCTTCCTCTCCTGTTGGTGTTTCTGAACCAAAATAAAAAAGGGATTAGGGGCTCTTTGACTGGAACTCCTTCTTCTGTCCCCAGTCAGAATCAAAAGGGACTTCTGCAAGGGGCTTTTGATGATGACAAGCCCTTTACCACCCAGGACTTTTGAAGAAAAAAATGAGTACCAATAGTTACTATTTATTTAGCATTTACTATGTGCAGTGTGCTAAGCATATTGTACAATAAATCACACACACACACACACACACACACACACACTTTTTTTCTCCTTTCTCTCTCTGTCCCCTCACACTGTTAGCCTTGTCTTCCTGAAGACAGTGCAAGCCCTCCTCCTCTCCCGCACTCCTGCCTTCCAGATTCTTCTCTATGTATTTATATACATAGGTATCATAGGTCATTTCTAACTGTAAAGACAACCCCCCTTTAAAAAAAAAGATTTTATTCATTTATTTGACAGAGAGAAACACAGATAGAGAGGGAACAGAAGCAGGAGCAGCAAGAGAGGGAGAAGCAGGTCTCCCGCTGAGCAGGGAGCCTGATGCGGGGTTCGATCCTGGAACTCTGGGATCATGACCTGAGCTGAAGGCAGATGCTTAACAACTGAGCCACCCAGGCACCCCTAAAGACAACTCTTTGAGGAAAGTGTAGTTAGCCTCGTTTCACAGACCAGAAGGCAGAGGAGAAGAGAGGCTAAGCTACTGCCTCAAAGTCACAAAGGCCGGCAGGGGCAGAGCTCGGCTTCAAATCCAGGCCTGTTGGCGTCCAGAGACCGAGAGGAAAACCCTTTTCCTCTGGCACTGCCCCAGTCCCCAGCAGGCCACAGACTTGATCTCAGCAAATTGTCATGCATCTTACTTGTTCCACTTCTCACCATCCCCTTCTCCACGCTGTTGTTATTTGTGGCAGATGGGTCAGTCATGATGGATGTTTGATCCATGGGGTCACATGGAAGTCACCCTGAATAAATGGGGCAGGAGTTCTGCCCTGCTGCCTCCTTCTTGTCCCCGGAACTACCGCCAACCTCTCTGTTGTACCTGGATGGCTTTCTGCTTGTGCACCTCAGAGCCAAATGGAAGCAAGAAGCATCGTCCCCCTTTCCCGAGAGTAGGCTTGATCAACGCGCAGACCACACCCCAGACCACAGAGTCCTTGTGACTGAAAGTTAATCCCTCTTTGGACAAACAGAACATTGTTGTGAACAGCAGCAGCTTAACTGAGCTGAGCACACTTACCACGCGTGGGGAGTCTGGGAGAGCAGCTGCTCCTTGCCTGCTCCTGCCTGGGAGGTAAACCAGTGGGAGTACCAGGCTCCTAAATGCTGGCCTCTTTTCATGGGGGTTCATGGCCAGGAACTGCTGTGTGTAAGATACTGGAAGGAACGCTCACAATTGATGTAGGCTGGAAAAGCAGGCCAGAAGAGGCAGGAGTCAAAGGGACATTATTTGCCGGATTAAACAAACAAACAAACAAACAAACAAACAAAAAACAACCAATTCCAGTACTGGGCCTGGAAGCTTCTTGAAAAAAGGTAATGGGAAATTTTTTCCTGTTGAACTTTCAAACCTTACTGACCCTGCACTTTGTGCTCTGGAGTTCATCAGGGACACCAGGGCCAGGAGTGTAGCACGACTAAGGTTACTAGGGCAAAGCTGGAGGCAGGTCAGCCCTCCACAGGGGAGTCCCAAGGGCCTGCGGGCAGCCACTGCCACCAAGAACTTCTAAGGCCAAGAAAGGGAAGCCTCGAAAGCAAACATCCCTGCACGGTCCCAGGCAAATGTGTTCCTCATCAAGGCAGATACAAACAAAGTTTATTAAAAAGCCTTCTAAAGGACATTCCAAATCACCAGCAGGCCTCTGTGAGGTGACCGTCCATTCTCCTGCAGACTCTCATTCCAGCTTCATTGGAGCTATTCAAACACCAAGTCACCCATGTGTCCAGGAAGGAAAATAAACAGGGGGCTCCAGCGGGCTGCCTCGCAGCTCACGGTGACCAGACTCTCAGTGCCGGCCTGCACTTTTTGACACCACAGCTGGCAAGGTTGATAGGAATGACCTGGGAATGGAGTACAAACAGGGCAGTGAGGCCTCTTGGCCTTGGGGTGGGAGCTTCCCATCACATCCTAATGGCAGCCCATCAGGCAGAGGAAGGGCCCCTGTGGTTGCAAAAATGGCGGCTTGGTGCAGTGGCATGAACTCTGGACTAGCAAAGTCACGGGTCTTTTGTGTTCTGGGAGGAGAGGAGACCTCTGTTTCTAAGTAACTGGAAGTTTCCTCGCCTATAAAATTGTTGATTTTCCCAATAGATGGGAGTGGGGTTGCTCTCATTAAAGGAGGTGCTGGAGGTCCCAGAGCTAGTTCACATGTTTCCCAAAGCATGTCAGGGTGCCCCACAGATGCCTGGGCCCTGTGGAGCACAGTTCAACAGCCCCCCCTCCTGGTATGGAAGCTAAGAGTCTGGCATCTTACAATAATCTGAATAAACACATGGGCCAGTAAGCAAGTTGTGAACTGTAGTGTACTGTAGTACTCAGACAAGGGACGGGGGGGA
This sequence comes from Spilogale gracilis, assembly GCA_004023965.1. Classification (NCBI taxonomy): domain Eukaryota; kingdom Metazoa; phylum Chordata; class Mammalia; order Carnivora; family Mephitidae; genus Spilogale; species Spilogale gracilis. The sequence goes on from PITA01009960.1 coordinate 61,018, forward strand.
ACTTCGTCTCTAGAGGCAGATAGGCCTGCAGTGCCACCACCTACTTGTGTCACTTGGGCAACTTCATTGACTACGTTTCGAGAACCCAGAAGAGGAGATCAGAGTAGTTGCCTCGTGCTGTTGATGCGAGCGTCTGTGGTAAAGTCTAACCCATTCGCGAAGAGTCACATATGTAGTTGGTACTTAATAAATAGTAGCTGTTGTTATTTTTATTTCCTGGGCATGTCCGATGGCCCTTACACTGTTCAACATTCTGAGGAGCTCGGGGGTATCCAGAGAATAAAGGAGGGGAGGAGGAAGAGAGAGAGAGCCCGTGGAAGGTAGGAAGAACTTTGCTACTGATAAAATTACACTTGTTGTGATTTACTGAGAACTTTCTAGGGGTGGGTACTGTGTATGGAGATTATAGTAAGTCCCTCCCGTGATGATTTCACACTGCAGGCTACTACTATGCTCCCCCCCTCCACAGAGGAGGAAACTGAGACTCAGAAAGCTTTAGTGATTGCCCAAATCCCAAGGCCTATGCCATAGATGAATGTTTGTACCCCCCCAGCCCCAAATTCATAGGTTGAAAACCTAATTCCCAATGTGATGGTATGAGGAGGTGGGGCGTTTGGGAAGTGGTTAGGTCATGTGGCAGCTCCCTTGTCCCTTTTGCCACTTGAAGATACATAAGAAGGCACAAGTTGGGAACCAGGAAGATGGCTCACACACCAGACATTAGATCTGCTGGTGCCTTGATCTTGGTCTTCCTAGCCTCTAGAACTGTAAGACATCTTTGTTATTTATGAGGTACCCAACTTGTGGCATTTTGTTATAGCAGCTTGAAGAAAGGGAGCTGGATTCAGGCTCTCTGATTCCCAAGTCTGTGCTCTCAGCCTCTAAGGGTCACAGATCCCTGATTCTGAGGCAAGGGGTACTCTCCTCCTGTCACAGATGGTCACTGTCTTGAAACATAGGAGCCCAACTACAGCTGCCAACTATGATGATGCTTGAGGAACCCTTCCTGTCATGGTGTTACATACGAGGCCGGGGAATGATTTCACCAGTTTTGGCAACACCAGATTTCTTGGTTCTAAACTAGTGATTCCCACCTCTGGTTGTACAGTAACATCACCTGGGGAGCTTTGAAAAATCCACAAAGGCTACCCAGACCAGTTACATCAGTGTCTGTGGGCAGGGCCAGGCATCAGTATCCTGTTAAGGTCCCTGGTGATTCCAAAGAGTACCCAGGCATGAGAGCCCTTCTGAGGGGCAATAGAAGGTTTTGAAGCCCTTGTTCCCTTCCACTGAGGGGCTGGAAGTAGAGGAGTTTTGAGGCAGGAATGGGGCATGAGTAGGGAGGCAGTAAAGGGGAGAGATGAAGAGCTGACAAAGATTGTGGTGTGGGTCCTGAGGCTCAAAAAGGTTAAGTAACTTGATTCAGGGTGCACACAGGGAAAATGGCAGAGCTAGAAATCATACCATTGAAGGGGTGGCAAAACAATGGCAATCTCTTGTTACTGGGGAGATCCCAAGGGTTGTGCAGTGGTAGAGTGCCCCAAGACCTACTTCTGTGTCCAGTTCTCTCATCAATTCATCCTTTCCACCCGGACTCATCCAGGCTGGCTTCCACTGTCAGCTGACTCCCAAATGTCTATTTTTAGACCAGAGTGTTTGTTGGACTCCTAATCTACCATGCAGCAATTCATCTGACATTTATTTTTTAAATTATTTTAAAGATTTTATTTATTTATTTGAGAGAGAGGGAGAGAGAGAGCATGCAAACAAGGGGAGGGGCAGAGGCAGAGGGAGAAGCAGACTCCCCACTGAGCAGGGAGTCCGACCCAATGCTTGATCCCAGGACCCTGAGATCATGACCTAAGTCGAAGGCAGATGCTTAATCAACTGAGCCACCCAGGTGCCCTCTGACCTCTTTTAGATGATTCCAAGGCACCCAGGATTTTGCATGCCCAAGACTAAACTCGTAGACATGTGTAACTCCAGCCTGGGCTTTCTGCAGGGTTCCAAGCCCAGAGACTGGCATCAGAGTTGTGCCGGACTCTTCCCCCATTCCCTGTTCATGTGCATCACCAACGCTCTCCGTCTGACCTTCCTAGTACCTGTATATCCTGGCATCTCACCACTTCTGTTGCTATCCCTTTAACCTAGCTACCATCATTTTTGTTAATTTATTCTTTTTATTTTTGATAATTTATTCTTGCTGGTATGATTATTTATGTCTGCCTCTTCCACTAGCTTACACACTGTGTAAGTGTAGGGAGTAGTTTTTTTTTTTTTTTTAAATGAATTTGTCTCCCTAGGACCTAGAACCTTACCTAGTCCTCGCACCTTACTTGGTCCTCAATAAGCATTTGTTGAATACCCGAGTGAGTGAATAACTTTATTTGAAGTTTTAAATTCATTCTGAGGACTGTCACTATAATTGCTATTCCATTAAAGCTTGCTGAATTTAGGCTGAAAGCAGGGATGATATACTTGGATGATTCTGTATTCCATGAGGTCTGGGGGCAAAGGGGGCTTGTCTACAGAGACTGAACAGAGGGTCTTAGGGGACCATGTGCTTTGAGATGAGACACAGCCACACCACCACAAGGTAGGTGAACACACACACACACACACACACACACACACACACACGCTTATATCCATCCCTGGTCAACTCTGGCCTGCTTACTCCACAGACATTATCTTTATTTGGAGAATCAATTATGAAATCAATCCCTCACTATTTTTCCAATAATGTAGTTAATAAATAGAAAAGCTATTTTGATGGTGTCTGGTTTTCAGCTAAAAGGAGGGTCAAAACAGCAATTTTATCAGCTGCCCTTTGAAAGTGCTTCTCTTGGTCACAGCAGTTCACAGGGGGAAACACAATGACTCTAACCCTGTTCTTGATATTTATTGGCTCCTGCCCGAGGTGACAGATTATGTTACCTCTGGACCAGGACATCTGTGGGTACACACCAAGGTCAAGTCAAGGTTACACCCTGCTGGCTCTGTCATCAGAACATGGCCCAGCGCTCCCCCATTGTCTGATACAGTGAAACACCAGTCAAAATAGCACGTCTCTGGGATTCTGGCAGAAATGGGCCATGGGAAGTAGCTCCAGGCCCTGGGCCCTTTGTGCAAGCTCCTCTTTCAGAACCCTCTTATCTTAGATTCTTCTCCAAGAAAAATGTCCCAGCTTCATGGTGGCAATTATGACTGTTTTTCCTGCTCCCAGTAGATGGAAAAGCCTTTAAGGGCAGTAACCATGGTCTTTCCACGTCCCACCCTCATTGTCTGAACCTTTATGGTGCTTAGGATTTCCTTGGGTGCAGGAGAGATAGAGCCATGAAACTGTCAGAAATTAAGTAATGAGTCAGAGACTAAACCTGCCTTTAGACCTGACACTTGCTTACTGAGAGCTTTGGGCAAGTTACTTAACATCACTGAGCTCCAGTTTTCTCACCTAGAAGATGGGGACCGTAACAGTAGTTGTACTACTGGCTTAAGGTTTTCTTTCTTTCTTTTTTTTTTTTAGCAATGTTCAATGAGATAATGCATACAAGGCACAAACAAAACAAAACAAAACAAAACAAAACAAAACAACAAAAACAATAAAACACCAGTTTTGGAATGAATAAGGGTGGGGCGCTCTTTCTTGGGTGAGGGGGTTATAGGAGGTGCCGGCACACACTGGAACCTTTTGGAGGTGGAGTTTCAGGCCTTTTTAAAAAAATGCTTTATTTATTTATTAGACAGAGAAAGACACAGTGAGAGAGGGAACACAAGCAGGGAGAGTGGGAGAGGGTGAAGCAGGCTTCCCACTGAGCAGGGAGCCTGATGCGGGACTTGAGCCTAGGACCCTGGGATCATGACCTGAGCAGCATCAAGGCAGATGCTTAACGACTGAGCCACCCAGGCGACCCATAAGTAGTTAATTTTATTTATTCCTCTCACTAACCCTTTTTATTTAAGTATATATTTTGGGAATGCTTAATCCATCAAAGAAGCATTTAAAAGAAACTCATTAATTATTCTTGGGCACCAAAGAATAATTATTAAATAAAAGCACAATGCCTCACTTTCTTAGGTTAAAACCCCAACCATCCTGCTTTAGTGTGCTAACAATTCCTAAAGAAGGTCAAGAAAGCAATGATCCCCTCAGAAAGACCTTTATTTTTTTTATTTTTTATTTTTTAAAGATTTTATTTATTTGACAGCGAGAAACACAGCGAGAGAGGGAACACAAGCAGAGGGAGTGAGAGAGGGAGAAGCAGGCTTCCCGCCAAGCAGGGAGCCCGATGTGGGACTCGATCCCGGGTCTCCGGGATCATGACCTGAGCCAAAGGCAGTCGCTTAACCAACTGAGCCACCCAGGCGTCCCGCAGAAAGACCTTTAAAGAGGTTCTGTGCATGGGCAAGGCCTACAGTTACTGGTCCAAACAGAGCTGGGAGAGACCCCGTCTGACAGAGAAGCCCAGGGTGTAGGCTGTGGTGTGGCTTGGATGAGTTCTGTTGATTTATGGCTGCCATCTTGTGGCAGTTGCTCTGAGGTGAGTCTGCCTGTGGGTAATGGGTTTCCTAATTTCTCTAAAGACATGTTCCCCTGTGATTTATATAGTTCTTGCATACATTTGCAAGTGGGTCTCTGGGGTCCTAAGTCCAACTGTAGGAAAAGTGAAATGAATGAGGATGGGACGTTCTGTAAGTGGGACATGCAGGCTAGCAGTGGGTGGCAGGTCTTTAGGTGGTACGTCTGGGCCAGTGTGGTGCCATTTGTGGAGCATTTACTCTGTGCTAAATTTGGCTTAGCACTTCCCATATATTATTTCATTAATACTGATAACAACCCTCTGAGCTAAGCCCTACTGTCTCCCTATTTTATAGATGAAGAAACTAAGGCATGGAGAGGTTCAGGCACTTGCCAAAAGTCATAGAGCTAGTGTGTGGTAGAGTTGGGACTCAAAATAAGGTCTTTCTGACCCCAGAGCGTATACTCTAAACCTCTCTGTGTGGTTGTAGGTGGGCTGCAGAGCCATAAAGACCCAGGAGTCTGTCCTAGCTTAGCCACCTGGATAATGAGAGCTTGGCTTAGTCACTTAGCCTCTTCTATTCTCTTTCTCCCTCTGCAGAATGGAGCTTTCTCACAGGTTAATTGCAAGGATTAACTGGGATAATTGATGGAGTTAGCATGGTGCCTGGCACAGGTGAGGGCTCAGTAATGTGGGTTTCTTCCTTTTGCCCTTGGGCAGGGAGAAATGGGAGGACTACCTCCCTAGTCTATCCTCTTACCATTTCGGCCTCCCCTGTCTCCACTGGGCTGCATAGGATCCTTTTCGCCAACACCAGAAGATCTTTGGTTCCCTACTGTTTAATGCATTTCTCAGTTTAACTGTCTTGGCTGCATGGGAAAGCAACACTGGATAGTGTAAAGGGCCTTTGATTATAATTTTAGAGATCTTGGTGCTAGTTCAGCCCCTGGTCTGTGACTTGGACAACTTCTCTCTCTCCTGTTCGCAGTTTCCCTAGCAGTAAAATGTAGGATTTGTCCATAGAAAGGACCAATGTGCCTATGTAGTCCATACATGGGCACTCTCTAGTTTGGTACCCACAGCAAACATGATTAATCAGTAGCAGAATCTTTGTCAGTGATCCTGGATGTGGCCGCAGTCTTCCCGCACACGTGGAGGCAATCATCATCAACTAGTTAGCGTTAAAGTGATAGTTACAACCTCTTAGATATTCTTGAACAATTTATCATCTGTGAAGGGTCCTTCTGGTTCTGACTATGCCATCTGAGTCTTGAACGCGATGAGGGGCTATGCAGAGAACAAGCGTCTGAAATGAGGGGGGTGCATTCTAGCTTTAGCCACATCACCTAGGACCTGCGTGACCTTGGCATGTTGCTTACATCCTCTGACCCCTATTTCTAAATTGTAATAACAAAGTCCTAACATATGCTCTGGCCATTGGCATTGTTATGAGCGTGACATTACTGTAGCCTCCCTGAATGCAGGGACCATGTGCCCGACAGCACTACACCCCCTGTGCCTGGAAGAGTCCAGTCAGGGGCAGACTTTCCATGAATTTTTGGTGAATTCAAGCATGATTAAATATGGAACTTACAGAAGTGGAAGGAACTACAACCTGGTGAAATACATCCCTAGAGAAGCAATTCTCAGTCACGTAGAGCATGAGGCAGATCACGGAGCCCTTTCAGCATGCAGATTCCTGGACCCTACCACAGGAAGCTGATCCAGGATGCCTGGAGTGGGACCCCGAAGTCCACAGGTTTAACCAAATTTCCTGGGAATTCAGCTGCAGGTGGTCTGGTGCCCACTCCAGGAGAAATACAGCTCCTGGCTGGGAGGTTCGAGTGGAAGATAAACAGAGAGGCCTTGGTTTGCTGCCAATTGCTCTCTAGGAGTTGAGTTCTACCTTGGAGTTCCCAGAGCCACGGCCTCTGTGAGGGAGTCACCTTGAAGGACAGTTCCCTCCAGCCCTCATTGCTGCCACAGAGGCCCGATCTCATGACTCATGCTCTCTGATTTCTGTGCTCTCATCTGTGAAGCCCACATAGAAAGCAGCCGGGTCAGGGGCATTTCCCCTTTATCTCAAGTAAAATGGGAGTGGTGGGGGTCTAGGTTGTCAGTGCTGCCCATCACCAATTATCCCCTGTGGGTTGTGTGTTGCTCTCCTCAACTCCATCCCCAAGCCTCACACTAAGATTCTTCAGGAAGGGCAACCTGGAGGCAGGTTGGCTGGGGCTCCACCTGCTATTCTGGTGGATGTGGCAGTGGTGGTGGTGGGTGTATGTATGTGAGAGAGAGAGGGAGAGAGAGAGGGAGGGAGAGTTAGTTCTGATTGTTGGCTGTCTACATAGCTCCCAAAGCAACTGTGTAGAAAGTGAAAAATAGTCAAATATTTGGGATTTTTTTTTCTTTTGCATGTTGCTAAACATAGAGATTTTTGCAAACACCATTGTAAATGTTTCATCCTTGGGTTTTAGGGTGATAATGGAACTTGCAAGTAGATGACTGATTAAAACATATTTGGGGAGTTGCCTGGGTGGCTCAGTCAGTTAAGTGTTCGACTCTTGATTTTGGCTCGGGTCATGGTCTCAGGGTCATGAGATCATGCCCTGTGTTAGGCTCTGCACTGGGGATAGGTCCTGTTCAAGATTCAGTCTCTCTCTTCCTCTGCCCCGCCTCATGTACTCTCTTGCTCTTAAAACAAACATATTTTTGGATGATACTATTTGACTTCATAGTCATATTCATCATTGTCATGTCATCATTAAGACTGAATTCATGAATTATTAAGAGAGTTGGATTTTGAGCTCTTGTTAAAAATTCAAAATAAATTCAATGAAAAAATTATGATTCTTTCCTATCCTCCCAGAGCTGTTTCCCCACTGCTAATGAGTTCTGTTAACTTCATGGACTTCTTATAAGGATTAAACAAGTTAATATGTGAAATGTGCTTACAACAGTGCCTGGTAAATTCTCATAAAATGATGCCCACTTTTCTTACTACTACCACTACTACTAGTATTATCACTTCTACTACCACTAATGATATAGTACTGGTAACATAAATCCCACTGGAGCAGCCTCTTAATTATCCCAAGCCAATGGGGAATTGGGATTCTTCAACTAGTGGGTTGTCCCACAGATATTAACTTCTCAGCCAACTGAACTCTTATACTTTAAAGGAGAAGAATTTCGTACTATTAGTCACCTGGGCCATGGAGGCCTAGTTGGACTCTTTGCCTTTATAAATAAAGCTTGATGGGCACAGCCTAGTTTTTCCCTGGTTTACTGGGCTCAGAATGCAAAACACCAGCTGGAGATTGTTAGACCTTTTTATGGCCAACAGCAAGTGCTTCTTGAGTTCTTTTTCTCCTTGTTTTCTATGGTGCCTCCTCCCTGTTCTGATATTCAACTGTCTCTGCTTCAGGGACTCTTCTCTACTCTTCCCTTGAAAATGCTGCACCAAATCTGTCAGGCCTTGGGGACAAGTATGACAGATAATGCTGTTAAACTTGTATGAAAAAGGAGTATATCTGGGCAGCCGGCTGGCTCAGTTGGTGGAGCGCATGACTCTTGATCTCAGGGTTGTGGGTTTGAGCCTCACACTGGGTGGAGAGATTACTTAAAAAAAAAAAAATCTTCAAAAAAAAAGAGTATATCCAACGCCAAAAGTCTGCTTTTACTTAATCCTTAGTTGTTAGTGATGCTCTGGAGAGTTATGATTTTCATGTCAATATCTTCCAGAGGAGCACAGAGTTTGTTAACTGGACATTATATTCCAGCGGGATATGGAAGACTGAATCTAGGGGAAGAGCTAGTCAAGCTCAGCCGTCCCTGAGTCAACACCTGGCCTGGTCAGAGATTCTAACCAGCCTCCTTACTTGGGCTTCCCGCTGTTCTGACTTGCTCAGCCTTGTCGCAGAAGTGAAACCAGATGGCTAGGGCGGGTAGTGTGGGAGACCCACAAAAAGACCCCAGGGAAAACTGAGCTCCTGGTCCCACCCACTGCCCCAAACTGCTTCTGAATTGGTTCATCCATGAACAAACCCAAAAATTCCTTTTATCTCCCAATCACCAAGAATCTGATCCTTTATTTAGTCCCGAAACTCGGAAACTAATCTTTTATTTATCTCTACTGTAATCCCTCTTCAAGCTGTGTATGGAATACACCGCTTGGGAACAAACCTCTAGGATTTCAGAAGGACCCTCAGTCAGGGAAGCGCAAGGCCTTATGAAGGAAAGTAAAACCAGGGCCAGGATGTTTTTGTTCCATGTGCGAACTGGAGGAAGAACGCGCGCTCATCTGGGCTGTGTGGTGGAGAATGAGCCATAGGCAAACTCCCTAATCACCAACCCACAGTAGAGGGCGGGAAAATGGGCGGCATGATATCAGGCCCTGGCAAGGCAATCGGGAAGCAATTTCCCAGCTCCGCCCTGAAGCCAGGGCAAAGAATCCCTGACAGGCTGCTTGGAGCATGCTGAGTGGTTCCAGACAGCCACTGTCAGCCCCAGTTCTCCCTCTCTCTGTGCATCTGAGGTCAAACTGGGGGTGGGGCAGGGGTGCCGCTCCCCACCCATCCATCCTCAGCAGGTCACCTCCCACTGGGGCCCTGAATGGACCGCCTTCCAGACCACCACCTTTGCCCTCTTTCACTTGTTCTTGTATTCAATAAGGATTTCCTGACTGCCTACTGTGTGCCAGACCCAAGGATGGCACTGGCCATTCAGTGGAACAGTGCACCATCCCTGCCCTCCCAGAATGTTTAGAGCCAGTGGGGAAAGCAATCAGATGCTGGAAGACCATTTCATGAAAATTATGATGGAAAGGGTTTGGCAGTTTGTAACTGGAGAAGGAAGTTAGCACAGGTGATCAGAGGCAGTTAGCTAATTGTGGGAAGATGTACAGGAGTTAGCAAGGTGCAGAGATGGGGCATCAGGGAGTGTCTTCACAAATCTGCTTTGGCTTTCCAGCTTCTTCATACATTTCTCTAAATCTTAGCTCCTGACTCGGCCCTCAGGGGCACCGAGCATGCATTATGAGCTCCATTTTTATACCTGCCTCTGGGAGCCAGACCCTGGCATCTGCCCCCAGAACCAGACAGCAGGTGTGTCCCTCCCCAAGTCCCTCTCTGGGTAGGCAGCTGCCCAGTCTTGGTCCTTCTTTCACCAACTTGCTCTCTTATGTACTCACACATCACTGATTCACCCGCCCAGTCAGCTTGATTCCACAGGGCTTTCCCAGCACCTGCTGGCCCCCCAGAGGAGGCAGCTCACTTTGTTCATGTGTTCACTCCCTCAAAATTTGTTTCACCAACATTCCTTCCACCAGGAACAGGCCTTGTTCTGGCCCTGGCTGAACGGTAAAGGGGAGCCTGGAAAAGGGTCATGAGGGTAGAATTCAGGGAAGGCTTCCTGGGAGAGGCAGGCTGAGTGGGACTTTGCCAGGTGAGATTACCTTTCTTTCCCATATCCTATCTCTTTTGTCCTCTCCCATTCCTTTTTCTCCCTCTACTTTGGCCCATCATGGATGTCTCCCAGCTTTAGCCTGAAGAAATCTAGCCTGACACCTGCCCATTTGACAGATAGGAATAGTGAGTTCCCAAGACTGGGAGGGATTTGCATAGAGTCATGCAGTTCAAGGAAATATGATGTATTGTTCCAGAGTCCGTGTTCCTGAGACTCATTCCTTCCGTAAAGGCTTTCTTCAAAATTTATACTAGTTCTCTCCTCTGGGTATACCCTACCCTGCCCCTTCATCATTGTCTGATTCCCTCCAGGGAGGGAGTTTCGGAATTCTCAATGCCTTCCTACTTTTGGACAGAGGTCAGGGAAAGCAAGGAAGCTTCTGGAATGCTGTGTCCAGAGGTCTGTGGGGAGGTGAGGGAGAGGATGGGGTGCTAGGCCTCTAACAAGGCCTCTGGGAAAGTGAGTCTTTCCCTCTCCTACCTAGGTTTGATGGACAGACGGGTTGGTGGAGGATGGGACTGGAATTAGAGAGCCACAGGGTAATAAGTAACAATGTCCTGGACTCTTTACCAATCTGACAGGAAAAGGAAGAAAACTAGGGGAAGTGCCCCAAAGACCCTACTAATGTGCCAGGAGCCGGCCAGGCAACGGTAATGGTCGGGGTTCCCGAAGGTGGTGACAGAGTCGGCGATAAAATGAGGAGACCGGACTCGAAGAATGGTGTGGGAATCTCCTCTCCTGAAAACTGTGTCTTCAGGGTTCTTTATTTAAAGCCTTTTAGTTACATCAGTCTAGCTTTAGGCAAACAGTTGGTTCTGTCTATCTTGCTCTCTCTGCTTCTCTTTCAGTCTCAGTCTCTTGCTTTACAGGCTCTCAGCCTTTGCCTCAGTCTCTCTTTTTGTCTATCTCTTGCTCCGCTCTCTCTTGCTTCGCTCTCTCTGCCTTTGCCTCTCTCTGCGCAAGCTCTCTGTCTTTCTCTCTGTATCTGTGTCTCCGTCTCTCAGACTCTCAGTCTGTCTTTGCAGGCTCTCTTGCTATTTGCCAGCTCTCCTGCTCTCTCCTCTAAGGCTCTCTTGCTGCTTCCTCGCAGGCCCTCTGCTTTTTTCTCTCTGTCTCTCCGCAGGCTCTCAGTCTCTTATCTCACGGCTTTGTCTCTCAGTCTCTCAATTTCCCTCCGTCTCTCTTGACTGTCAAGGGTCCCAGTCTCTTATTATTCCCAAGTGAGGAAGTTGGGTGGTACAGTTAAATCTTTAACTGCTTTTGCACTCACCCTAGAGACAGGATTAGTATTGTTACTGCAGGGTAGAGTGATTGCTTAAACTCACAGAAGTTGAGACCATTGAGGCACAGGGATCAAGAAATACAGATAAGAGATACAGAGATATGATTACCGGGAGGACGATTAAATGGAACAATGTCTTGAATAAGCACACCAAGGACATATTGCCCTGACCCACACAGGGTAAGTGGCTTTTCAGATTCTAGGCAGGGAAAGCCCCTCTGGGCTTTCATTCACATTCACAGGTACCTCCACCAGAATTTCTGGTGGCTTGAGCATGGAGGGAAGGGCGGATCATGCCTGTCCCCGACACTAATGAGCATGATGGGAACTGTTGGTTCAGTTGTTCATTCCTGCCTGTGTTTTTAGGAGTCTCATGCAGGCTTCACTTGCAGGGCTTTGATCCTATGACAGCCTTGGCTTGATGAGGGGATTTAAAAGGAACCCAGCTCAGAACAGAGTTCATGCTAGCGCTAGCTTTCTGTGGAGCCGGGGTACAAATGACTTCCTGGCTGGATTTTTCTAGGCACACACACACACCAGCTGATGGATCCCTCCAGAGAAGCACACTCCCGTATAATAGCTCAGTAGAGAAGGGAAACTGAGGCACAGAGAATTTGAGTGACAGTCTGTTAGTGGAGCTGCTTGAACTAGAATTTGAAACTGTGGACTCATCTTTTCTTCCTTTCTTTTGTTTTTGGTAAGAACTTAGATTTTTAGGAGCACCTGGGTGGCTCAGTGGTTAAGCATCTGCCTTTGGCTCAGGTCATGATCCCAGGGTCCTGGGATTGAGCCCCACATCAGGCTCCCTGCTGAGCAGCAAGCCTGCTTCTCCCTCTCTCACTCCCCCTGCTTGTGTTCTCTCTCTAGCTGTGTTTCTCTCTGTCAAATAAATAAATAAATAAAATCTTAAAAAAAAAGAAATTAGATTTTTACTCTAAAAACACTGAGAAACTGGGGCACTTGGGTGGCTCAGTCAGTTAAGCACTTCCCTTCAGATCAGGTCTTGATCCTGGGATCCTGGGATTGAGCCCCACATAGGGCTCTCCGCTCAGCAGTGAGTCTGCTTCTCTCTCTCCCTCTGGATCTCTCACTTTCACTCTCCCTCAAATAGATAAATAAAATTCCAAATAAATAAATAAAATCTCAAATAAATAAAATAAAAAAAGAAAATCATAAGGAAGAGAAAATACATCTTAAGTACTGTGCAGGATTTCTTGAAAACACCCACATATAAGTGAACTTATACAGTTCAAACCCATGTTATTCAAGGGTAAACTGTATATATATATATATATATTTCCTTTACTCATTAATCTATTGATAGACACTTATGTTATTTCTACATTTTGTCTACTGCAAATAATGCTGCCATAAAAATGGAAGTGCAGATACCTTTTTGAATTAGTGTTCTTGTTTCTTGTGGGTAAACACCCAGAAGTGGGATTGCTGGATCATTTGGTAGTTCTATTTCTAATTTTTTGAGGAGCTTGCATATTATTTTCCATAGTGGTTGCACCGGTTTACATTCCCACCAACAGCACAAGGTTCCCTTTTCTCCACATCCTTGCCAATACTTGCAATTGCTTTTCTTTTTGATAATAGCCATTCCAACAGGTGTGAGATGATAGCTCATTGTGGTTTTGATTTGCATTTCCCTGATGATTAGTGATGTTGAGCACCTTTTCACGTACCTCTTGGACATCCATATGTCTTCTTTGGAAAATGTTCAGGTCCTCTGCATACTTCTTTTTTCTTTTTTTAAGATTTTATCTATTTATTTGACAGAGAGAGAGAGAGAGATCACAAGTAGGCAGAGAGGCAGGCAGAGAGAGAGAGAGGAGGAAGCAGGCTCCCTGCTGAGCATAGAGCCTGACGCAGGCCTCAATCCCAGGACCCTGAGATCATGACCTGACCTGAAGGCAGAGGCTTTAACCCACTGAGCCACCCAGGCGTCCCCTCTGCCCACCTCTAAATCAAGTTGTTTTTTTTTGCTTTTTGCTATTGAGTTGTATGAGTTCTTCACATATTTTGGATTTTAACCTCTTTTTTTTTTTTTTTTTTTTTAAAGATTTTATTTATTTGACAGAGAGAAACACAGCCAGAGAGGGAACACAAGCAGGGGGAGTGAGAGAGGGAGAAGCAGGCTTCCCGCCGAGCAGGCAGCCCGATGTGGGACTCGATCCCGGGTCTCCAGGATCATGACCTGAGCCGAAGGCAGTGGCTTAACCAACTGAGCCACCCA